>VXBR01007469.1:0-140930 GCA_013400215.1 Cisticola juncidis | reverse complement strand
AAGAGGCGGATCGACGCGGAGGCCGGGCTGCCCGCCGCCCAGCAGCGCCTGTGGCACCGCGGCAGAGAGGTGAGCGCGGGCGGGCGGCGCCCCGGGAGATCCCCACCCGGGAACGGTGCCGGGCGTGGGCAGCGCCGTGTGCGTGTCCTTAGGTGTTCCTCTCGTGGGGAGCACGGAGGGCGCTCGGACCACCCTCACACCGCTCTGGATGTTGCCAGCTTTTATCATCCGAGTTTTTGTGTCTCTCTCTTTGTTTGTTTGTTTGTTCCCTGATGTTCTCCGAGTGTTTTATCGTAATTTCTCTGGGGAGTTGCTGGGGAGAGCAGAAACTCTCCTGAGAGTGCTGATGTGTTTGTTCTGCCCTCCCGCCGCTCTGGCCAGTTTCAAGAGCCGAGTTGACATCACCGTGAGATGAAACTGACAAGTTAGACATTGAGATCTGGGTACAGGAGAGAGCCGAATAAATGAATGAATGAATGACCTTGTTCTGTGGAAGGCATCAGCCGGGTGTCAGTCTTTCAGAACTGCTTCCTGTGCTTCTAGCTGCGTTCTTGGGAAATGGGGACCTGGAGATGGGATGGAATGAGTAGAGGCAAGGAGGGGAGAGAGAGGAGGTTGGAAATTAGTGTTAAATAGGGCAAGGGGATTTGCAAAGGTGTAGATAACAGAGGGCTCTCGGCAAAACTTATTGTGGCCTTTCTGTATGTAATGGGGGCTTTTAAGAAAGATTGAAAGGTACTTTCTGCCAAGGCCTGAAGTGATAGGACAAGGCACAATGGCTTTAAACCAAAAGAGGATAAGTTTTTTGGGCACAAGGAAGAAATTTTTTGGGATGAGGCTAATAAGACACTGAAACGAGTTGCCCAGAGAAGTTGTGGATTCCTCACAACTGGAAACGGTGATGATCAGGTTGGATGGAGCTTTGAGAGATGTGATCCAGTTCCTGTTCATGGCAGTGGTACGAGGAGTTGAACTACAGGGTCTTCAAATGCTCCATTCCAACCCAAACCATTCTGTGGTACAAGGAAAGATACACGTGTTGGTTGTATTGCTCAGAAGCTTTTAAGAACATGAGCAACACAAGTAGTCTTTGAAGTTGAAGTAAACTGCCTGTGTAGTTATCTTTTGTTTTCTTCCCTGGTTTTGTGTGTCCTTGATTTCGTTCTTGCCAGGCCTTCCTGTTTTGGACAAACTCTGTATCACTTTCTAAAATTTGCCTGGAAGCGAAGATCTGACTGGCACAGAAAACTTATCTTTTGCAAGGAACAGTCAGTAAGCAGACTGTAATTGCTATTCTGTTTGGGGGTTCTTTAATAATAAACTTGAGTATATATGGGAATATTTATTCTGTACTGTAGCAAATTTGAAAATCCTTTATCAACTTTTGAACTCCAGTTTATTGGGATCAAATGATATTTTAATTTTCTGAGTTGTAAAATATTAATCTGTAAATAATTTAAGTGCAATTTAAAGATGTTAAGTAAACATCCAGTATCTTCTTCTCTCCTAGTATGTATCCTTACTATATTAAACTGTTGATTTGGATCTATTCAATGTCCAAGTTTCTAGTGGTGTCTTGGTACAAAAATCATATCATATCTTAGAATAATCAGTTACTCTATCCCTTTAATGCTTTGTGATGGGTGCCAACATTCTGTGGATTGCTTTATATTTTAGTGATTTCAGAGTAGCTATACCCAATTTTATGTCTTGAGAAAGTTCAATTCAAGTACAATATTTCTGCAGTTCTACAATAAACCCACTGTTGTTTTAATCACTATTTAAAACTGGTGAATGTAAAAAAGAATGTAAGGGGTTTTTTCTGACTAATGTTGTTAAATAATGATGACATACTCTGGACTAGGGCTGTCTTTTGTTAAATGTAGTTAGATTGTAAGCATCTATATCCCTGTAAATACCAACTGCTTTCTACTGATTTGTTTTTACCGATCAAAGTGAGGAAGTACTCCCAAAACCTACTATAAACAAACATAATAATATAATTTCACATAATAATATTTTAATGTAGTTTCTAATTAGCACAGTGGCCTTCTAATTCTGTATTTGTTGTTGTGTACAGGATAACATGTCCTATATGAGCCTTCTAGCAACACTTTGTGTATGAATGAGACACACATCATATGAAACTAGAATTGCAACAAAACCTTTGTGTGCTATGATTACTTACTGATTCCCAATGCCTGCTAGGGAAGGTATTGCTCAGTTTGCCTCAGTTTCTCTATGATGTTCCTAGTGAGGCACTGGAGGTTGGATTAGGTGACTTTCAGTGGTCTCTTCAACCTTGATCATGCTGTGATGGGTCTGCATGTAGAGGAAAAGGGGGATGAGGCTGTTGAATTCTTCAGGTGTTTTTGTGTTTTTCTCTGGCACTTTTGTCTCTACACAGTGTCTTGCCAGCTGCTTTGAGCTGATATTGCTTAGCTTAAACCCCCTATGAAATTGCATACCCAGATGTTCTTGTGGAGTACACAGACTATGTACTTCCTGTATATGTTAATTTTTTTTTGGTGGTTAATTTTTTTTTGCACCTTAGAACAATAACTGCTTTAGTTTTATGCTTCCGGAACTTCCCTGAATACAAAATTTTTAATTGCAGTAACAAGGGGCAATTGCTCCTAGTATGCTTCTACAGGCATTTTTTCCACCTGTTACTTTTTGGTCCTGTTATTGCCAAACTGATACTTCTGACCAAGATCTGTCTCATTTTTCCTTCAGTTGTCTGATGGTACCAAGATTGTCGATCTTCAGAAGTCTCAAAATCAAGTTTTCCTAGAGCTTCAGTCGAAAGGGTTGAAAGGAGGAGGTATGGAAAATATTTGTCTCTGTTTATAAACTGGAAGCTCAAAGCATTTTCTGATGCAATATGGAGTTAATTGAAATTTTTACCTTCCTTAAATGGGAAGCAATTATTTTTTCATGTAAGTCTTAGGTTTGTCACTTATTCTTTTCATTCTACTACAGAAAAATTAAACTTCTCTTTTTAAGTGCCTTGGTGTTTATTTTTTTCTTGTGCTATAATGTGTAGAATTTAGGTTATTGCTCTCTTTTGGAAACAATAAGAATTGCCTTTCAGTAGTGTTGTAGCTGCCTTGTCTCATATAAAATAAACTGGATATTGAAAACAATTCGGATACTGAAGAGATATCTTTTCAGTAACCACCATGTAAAAAATTATAGCACTGGTGAAAATTTATGGATTTCTTCTGTTGTTTATAAGGGAATTTTTGGTAGTTTGGTTTCCTTTTGATTCTGTCTGTTATTTGCATTTTTATTAAAAAACCCCTAAAGGTGTATCTTTTCGTATGGTATCTTGATAGCTGAATAACTTCAGAAATGCTCTAATTAAAATCTGTCATGATTATTTTACTTGGCTGCTAGTGTAAATATTCTTCTCACAATAACTTCATTGTAAGGCAGTTAAATGAATGCTAATCAGATGGCATGATGAAGAAGAAAACCTTTCTTTTCATGCAGATATTTGGTCTCACAAAATACTTAGCCTGTTCAAGGCATGTGTATTTCTTAGCCTGTTCAAGGCATGTGTTACTGGATTATGGATTTTTAGTGACAGAGGAAAAGTTTGTATATTAGCCAGTAGTTCATGTTAACATTGTCTAGAACCTGCAGTGATTAGAAAACACACATGAAAATGGATCTCATGTTTCTATGACATCAAACATTTTTCTTTCTGTCGTTCTTGATTGCTTGCTCTGATGTTTTGCTGTGTGTAGGTTGTGGTAAACTAAATGAAAAGAGTCTTATCTTCTGCCATGCAAGTATATAGAGAATAAAGTGTAGTGGCCCTAAGAAATCTTTCATGGGAAAGAAAAGCTGTTGCTGCATTTTTGTCCCTAAGATTGGAGATTTTCTTAGAGATGTCACTTAAGCAGTCTATGTCTAGATAAAGTGCTTAACCTTTCCTGGCCCACAGTTCTGATGTAAGTCATTCTAAAACATCTGAAGGCTTTTGTGTTCATTCTGGAGTCTGGAAGTTCAGAGATTTTTCATTACAGCATGGGAATTAAGAAATGCCCTGAATTTGTAACTTGGAAGTGCACAGTCAGTAGGACCAAGCAGAAGTTGCTGGGTTGCTGAAGTACTCTGAAGATTATCCATGTCCCCTTTGTGTTCATTCATTGCTGGTCTCTATCAAATAATGCATGATCTTTTCATATGATCACGGAATGATTCACGTTGGAAGGGACATCTGGAGGTTTTTACTCCAGCCTGCTGCTCAGAGTATGGGCAGCTCTGAGCTTGGAAAGAGGATGGAGACTGCACAGACTTTCTGGGCTGCTAAGTGCTTGCCTGCCCTTATGGCAGAAAAAGTTTCTTCTTGAAATAATTGGTACCAGTTTTGTGTTAAATATGACCAGCTCTAATACTCAAGAAAAATCAGTTTAGCCTTTTATAGTATGCACTAAATAATGACCTATAGCCAGAGTAATTTTTGTGACGTAGAAATAGCTCTGCTCTTACGTAGAAGAACATCTATCTTCATTTCTATCACTTAGAAGTTATTTGTCTGTTTTTGTGGTGGTTCCAATGGTGAATGAAATGTGTTGTTTAAACACTTCCACCTGCCTTTCCAACTTAGAGAAGATCAGTTTCTTGATTTTAGATAATTTCTCTTGATCAGTTCACCGTATTTTGGAGGTATGCATACTACATATTGGCTTTTGTGTACCTCTGTATACTGCAAAAATAACAGAAGTCATGAAATACTTCACACATTGAGCTATCAGTTGCATTTTCTTGCTCTTGTTTTCATTGATGCTACTAAGTTACCTTAAATAAAGTGACACAAGAAAATTTCAAAGAAAAATATTTGATATTTTTACTTGATACTTTCTCAGCAAATAGAACTCTTATTTGTCCCCCTTTTTCCACTTTGCTTTTTTATCCTAGTGTTTTGACTAAGTGGTCCTTTAGAAACTGCTGCTTTTAAACATCAAGTAGTTGGAATTGTGGTAAAACTGTTGCAAAAACTTAGCCTCCAAATCTATTTCATCCAGATATAAAACAGCTCATTGCTTCAATATCAAGACTGCTATTTCACCTTTTTCAATTAAAAGATTTATAATGTAGGATTTTCACAGTGCATTCTGGAAAGATAAGATTTTACAATAATAGG
Organism: Cisticola juncidis; assembly: GCA_013400215.1. Lineage (NCBI taxonomy): Eukaryota > Metazoa > Chordata > Aves > Passeriformes > Cisticolidae > Cisticola > Cisticola juncidis. The sequence goes on along the minus strand of VXBR01007469.1, from coordinate 135,775 downwards.
TCTTGAGTTAATTTAAAGAGATTATTGTTTCCAGTAATTGCTTAGTATTTTTTTAAATCTGAAGTTAAGTGCATAGCAGCATAATACACAGCTTTTTAAAATTTTATTTGTTTGTTTTCAGGTCGTTTTGGACAAACAACTCCACCACTCGTTGATTTTCTAAAGGATATATTAAGAAGATACCCAGAGGGGGGACAAATTCTTAAGGTAGACAATAAAAAGTATTTTTCAAAGTCATTTAACATGCATGATATAATGCCAAAGTTGAACACTTCCCAGAAAATGTGGTTGTTTTATCTTATAATCACTGTACTACAGAAGATATATGTTTCCATTTCTGTGGACAAGGCAAAGTAAGTTTTGTACTTTGTGTGGTTTTTTGTTTGTTTTTTTTTTTTGCTTTAAACATTTCTGAGTTTGCTCAGGAGAAAATGAATTGTGTGATTTATCATGGCTTCCTATGCTAATATCTGAAAATAGCAGTTTGACTTTTTTTTTTTTAAGAGCATCTGGGGTGATTAGCTGGATGTTAAATTTCTCATCCAGTATGCTTCATCACATGGATGGTAGGAACTTAATTTTTTTAGTTCATGGGAATACTAGGTTCTAACTAATGGGATTTGATACAGATATATCTTATTTATCTGTACATGCATGCATACAAAACACACAAATACAAATGCTGACAGATGGTGACAGTTCCTTATGTCCGTTGTCTTGTTTGCAACCATGGAACTAAAAGCTGATTATGCATAGTGGGAATGCCCAGGATAAGCATATCTTCAACTGTTTTGGCAAATTGCCTCCTGCATATGTTCTGAGCAGTGTCTGTTCGTAGGAGGGGTGCTTGTATTTTTATTATTTCTCAGTACTAGTTGCATCTGTAAAATGCATTTCAATTAAGAAGTAAGAAGGGTTCAGACTTCCTCAACATTTTAAACCCAAATTTTTATACCAGCATGAAGAATAAAGTAATGAAATCAGATAGGTAAATTTAAAAGTGGAAATGATGCTATTTTTATAATTTACAGTTTAGGGTTAACAGATTGTTAGAGAGAGCTTACTACAAGAAATTTTGCTGATACCTTGAAATTTGTTTCAGTGTTTTGATTCTTCAGATACAATGCTGTTACAGCTGAGTGTAGCAGTTACCCCATGTGCCACTGCGTGAATGTAAATCTGACTTCATGGTGATTGCCATACTTAATATTTAATATTTCTGAAAACTTTGGGCTATCTTACTGTGTCTTCATGAAGGACTGTCATGATTGTTCTTTTAGAAGAAAGACTGCATATAATTATCTTGTAAAGATGCTTTAAACATTATTTATGCTTAACTGTAGGTATAATTCTTTCTATCTCATAGTACTTCAAAATTATGTAGAAGTGACAATACAATATGCATTATAGACTGAACATAATGTCAAAAACTGCAGAATAAAAAGGTTATAATTTTGGAACCAGATATTAGGTAGCAGTGAGCTAGCTTATTTTAGTCTCAACAGTATACTTGAAAGCAACCTAATCTGAAATACCTGCTGCCAGCTAATGCACGTAACTACAAGTACAAGTTCATCTTGCTATCGAATCTTTTATGCATAACTGAATGAAATTAAAGTGTATGAATACATTGCATGTGATATATCTATGTTGCTTTTCAATTCAGCTGAAATACTTGGTTATGCCCAGCTTGCACACAGGCACATAAACACACACACGTGTGATGATTCAGTGTAAATAGACCCTTGTGTGAGGCTGTAATCCCATCGGTGTTTATAATCACGCTTGTGCGTCCACTGTTGACGAAAACAGGACTGGATAGGTGTATTTTATTAATGGTCATTTTTAAAGAACTAGTTTACTGACATTTGAGTTTTCTGTAGCTCTCACCACTGCTACTACTATTTAACAAATACTCAGTCTTAAGATGTGCCTCTTTCCAGTCTGTGGGTTTCATTCAGCAGGGTTGCTGCTCTGTTGGTCCATGACTTAGGGCGCTACTGCTCAGAACCCTTTTGCAGCCCTTTGCTGGAGGGGTGTTAGAAGTGTGAGCACTATGGCCAGGATGGTTGACTCATACTGTGAAGTGTTGACTTGAACCTAATTCAGTCGATGTAAAGAAGAGTGCTGTGCTTTACCGTGTTGTGAGTGGTTGCCTCACTGTTGTACAACTGTTTGTAAGGACTTACCTAATACACTTTGATACATTTAAAATTCTTTTTTTCTCTTCTTACATTAGCCTTGTTTTGAGACTTTTACAGCTCTGATTTAGGATAATAAACTAATAAAAGTTTAGTAGCTTATTTTTCAACTTTGTGACTGCTTTTGTATGGTATTTGAGCTCCAAATTCAAATCATATTTATAGTATTTGTCTGAATGTTTGTTTTATAAGGATACCTATTCTCATGCAGGTAAACTGGATAAAACCATTTGGGTTGAAATGTATGAAAACAAATATACTTGAGACAATTGCTTGTTATTTTCTACTGTTTAAGTTCAAAAGCCATTGCTAGAATAAGTATTACTGCATTATACTTTGTTTTGATTTATTTTGTCTGCCTCAGGAGCTGATACAGAATGCGGAAGATGCTGGTGCCACAGAGGTTAGGTTTCTATATGATGAAACTCAGTATGGAACAGAAACGTTATGGTCAAAGGACATGGCACAATATCAGGGTAAGTATAAGTTTTATTAAATTTGGCCATTATTCTTCAATATGCATGTTATTTGAGGTTAGCTGTCCCAGCTCTGTCCCCTCTCAGATCCTTAGCAGCCCCAGACCACTCCCTGTGTGGACCACACAAGAAGCAGAAAAGGCCTTGGCTGTGTATAAGCCCTGCTCTATGATAACTAAAACAGCTCTGTGTTATTGTCACTGTTTCCAGCACAAATCCAAAGCACAGTCCCCAGCTACCATGAAGCCCAAGCCAGCACACCAGTTTTTAATATAAAGATGACCTTTGCATCATTTCAGCATTCTCCAAGGCAGTTCAATTTGCTTCCCCATCCCTTTTTCTCTTGACCTTGCACCCAACTCTGCTCCATCTTGTCTGTATACTGCAAATCCAGTTTCTTGAAACTTCAAGGTTTTTACATCATTTACTATTATTTTGAGAGATAAATGTCAATTAAGTATTTGATAAGTATTATTGTTATTAATATTATTTTAAAAATTAGTTTGCGTAGTCATCCTGAAAGGAATTCAGTTGTGGTTTAAAGTTTCAATGATGGATGATCCACTACTTCTTTATTCTGGCTTTTTTCAGTGGTTAATCAGCCTTATTATGTCTTCTGATGTGAATTTTCTGTCTTACTTTCTAGACACAGGTTATTGTTTTATCTTGCCTTATATTCCCTTCCAGTGGAGGTATCTTTAGACTGTTATTAGTACATATTCCAAGCATCTTTTTTGGTAGTCTGAACAGACTGAGTTTAAGCCTTGTGCCACATGACACTTCTTTCAGAAGTTTTGTTGTTTTCTACTTTTTGTTCAGTTCTTCAGATTCATTCTTTTAAAATGTGGATGCAAGAATTATATAAAACATCACAATATAACTCTAAGTACCATTTAAAGGGGTAAATTAATCCCCTTGCTTTTGCTTTTGCATTTTCCTTTTTTCTTTCATTATCAGGCATAATTTGATGTCAGCTTAGAGTCATAACTTCTCCATTAAATTTGCACATGCATACAATTCAAAGAAATGCTTTCTCAGGTCTGTGGGTTCATTTACTAGACATTTTAAATATTAAGTAGTTTTCTTCTTCTATCATCTTTTTAATTCTTGCCTGTTTATTATAGGGCCAGCATTTTATGCATACAATGATGCAATTTTCACCCCTGAGGACTGGCATGGTATACAGGAAATAGCAAGAAGCAGGAAGAAAGATGATCCCCTGAAAGTTGGAAGATTTGGAATTGGCTTTAATTCAGTTTATCATATAACAGGTAATCTTAGTTATTTTAAAAAGACAATGTTGAAGTTTTAAATAGTTAAATTACTTTAGATATTCACAAACATGTAATATTTTTTCTATAGTGTGTTTTTAAATTAGTTCATGGCTAGATTTTCTTATGAAGCATTCCTGTTCTTCTCTAATCCTGTAAGGTATCTATTTGATTTTGAATCCATTTGAAGATTGTTCTATTATGTACTAGCATCATTATGTACTTAGTCCTTTATATTGAAATTAACATTCCTTTACGCTGGTATTACAATTATGCACTGCTGCTTATTTTATAGAGGCTCATAAAATAGGGAAGGTGTTCAAGTAGAAGTGTGAAAGTTCTACTCACTAGACTGAAAGTCTTCTGCAGGTTCTTTATATAATAAGTAGTGATTTTTATTTATTGCTAGAAAAGATACTATGTAATAGAGGTATATGCACATTTACACTTGAAAGAGATAGTACATACTGTTTTGCAAGCTTGTAATATTCAGTCTTGACATCTATTATTCTTCCAGAATGTTTTATTGTGGTACAGAAGAAGCATAAATAATGCTAACAGTCTTCACAGTTATAATAGTGCAGGATAAGAGGCAAATTTTTCCTGAAATAAAAATTTTTACCTTGTGAATTTGTGATATTTTGAACAATATTTTACCTAGCTATGCATGAATAAAATAGATACATGCAGTGGTTTGATAATTCTGTGAATTTGTTCTTTTAAATGTACACAATTACAGTTTGCCAGCCTTCAAGATCTACAAAGTATGAATCTAGTAGAACACACATGTAGTAAATTAATTTGTTTTTTTTTTTTCTTGAAAATATTGGAAACATAAAAGTATGTAGTTGAAAGAAACTGTGCTTCCTGTTGCTCACTGTCTGCTAGAATTCAAATGGTTGCATGAGTATTTATATGTTCAGTTGCAGAATAGGTGTGTGCTTATTTCTTCTCTGTTAGTAAGCACTGAATTATGTTATCAGAATCATAGAATCATGTAGGCTGGACAAGACCTTTAAGAATATTGAGTCCAACCATAAGCATAATCATACCAAGTCCACTACTAAGCCATGTCCCTAAGGATCACATCTTTCATGTCTTTTAAACACCTTCAGGGATAGTGACTCAGCCATTTCCCTGGGGATTGTACTCAGTTCATCACAGTTTTAGAATATTTTATTATTGCCTTTTAATTTTTTTCCTTAACACTGTATTTTTAAAATACATTGCTTTAGGATTATTAATAATGGCTGTTTTTTATGTATACAGATGTCCCTAGCATCTTCAGTGGTGACCAGATTGGAATGCTTGATCCCCATCAAACCCTCTTTGGACCTCATGAGTCAGGCCAGTGCTGGAATCTAAAAGAGGATAGCAAGGAAATAAATGAACTTACGGACCAATTTGCACCTTTCATTGGTGTATTTGGCAGCACGAAGGAAACCTTTAAGAATGGAAGCTTTCCTGGTACCTTTTTTCGTTTCCCCCTTCGTCTGCAGCCTTCCCAGCTGAGCAGCAATGTTTACGACAAGCAGAAGGTTTTGGAGCTGTTTGAGTCCTTCAGAGCGGATGCGGACACAGTACTGCTTTTCCTGAAGAGTGTTCAGGATGTTTCATTGCACGTTCGGGAAGCTGATGGAACGGAGAGGCTGGTTTTTAGAGTAACTGCCAGTGAGAACAAGGCCTTGAAACACGAAAGACCCAATTCTATCAAAATCCTGGGAACTGCAATAAATCAGTATTGTAAGGGAGTTCCAAGCAATAGCATAACATGTGTGACGTACCATGTAAATATAGCTGTAGAAGATGAGAGTGTTAAGGACGCACAGAAAACATCTTGGTTAGTGTGTAATTGTGTGGGTGGTCGAGGAATGTGTACAGAACTGGACTGCTTAGCTGACGACTTGAAATTTGTTCCTACTATTGGAATAGCCATGTCTTTAGCAACTAGTGAGGAGGAAAATGGAGCTGTAGCGGACTTTTCAGGAAGAGCATTTTGTTTTCTGCCTTTGCCTCCGGGTGAAGAAAGCAAAACTGGACTTCCAGTTCATGTCAGTGGTTTCTTTGGTCTCACAGACAATAGGAGGAGTATCAAGTGGCGAGAGTTGGATCAGTGGAGAGATCCAGCTGCTTTGTGGAATGATCTTCTTGTGGTAAATATAGTGCCTAAGGCATATACCACCCTTATTTTGGAAGCTATAAAGCGCATGGAGACTGAGAAGAATTCAGATTTTCCATTGTCACCTGAAAGAATTTATAGGTTATGGCCTGATGAGAACAAAATCAAAGTACCCTGGAAACCAATTGTAGGACCTCTCTTTAAAGACCTGCTCCAGCATACAGTTATTTACTCAGTGAGTAATCAGTGGATAAATGTGGAACAGGTGCACTTTTCTGAAATGGATGAGAGTTTGGAGTACACACAGTCTGTTCTCAACTACCTCCAGAATTCAGGGAAACAGATTGCCAAGGTGCCAGCAAATATTGCTAGTGCAGTTCATCTTACTATTTCTGCTGCTAAAGCTGTGAAAAAAGTGACTCCTGCTGTAGTGCGGCAAGTGCTTAGGAAATCTGGACACAGTGGGCCTGCCGAAGAAAAACTTCATCTTTTAGAATTTGTGCTTTCTGATGGAGTCTACAGTGAACTGATTGGATTGGAGCTTTTGCCTTTACAGAATGGGAATTTTATTCCTTTTTCCTCATCTGTGTCAGAACAGGATGTAGTTTACATAACCTCAGAAGAATATCCCAGGTATGCTTAATATTTGTAATACTGTGGGGACATTTTTTGTTAGTTTTTTTCTTTTTTTTAATTTATATGTTAAAACAGAGCTTCAGAGTGTTCTTTGCTTGTCAGTAAACAAGGTATGAAGCAGCCTGTATTGTGATGAAATAAGGCATAGATATAACTCAATTCTCATATACATATATATCTATATGTCCGTGTGCATATCTCTCATTTGAAAAGTTTGACACCCATTTGCCATTAACCCTTTATAAAAGAATTGTGTGATCTACGCTTTAAGAGAATACCTCAGGATACATTTCCAGTTCATTTTTCCTCTTGGAATTACAACTACAAGGAGATTGGAAACATGCATACTAGGAAGTTCATTAAATTAACTAATGGTAAGAGCTTTTATTAAAATTAATGCTTGACATTATGTCTGGCTTTTTTTTTTTTATCACAACACTTAATTTTAGTAAGGTAGTACTAAAACTGGTTTCAGGAAATAAGCAGATACTATGATGAGCTGTCTTTTACATCAGCTCTCCCTTTGTTCTTTCCAGTCCCTCTCCAATTAGTTTTTTCCTTATTTCCCAGCTGCATCAGTGCTCCAATTTGGTTCTCATTTCATCAGCCAAAAGAGCTTGCACCGACACTGGGGAGGGTATAGCAAAGGCCAGACTAGCTGGAATAAATGAGCTTGGGGTCCCTGGGGAGAAAGCATGACTACTGCTTTTTATATCTGCACTGGATTATGTATGTATTAAATACTTGTTAAATCTGGACCATTCTGCACACAATGTCTAAAGACATAAGGCTTGAAGTCACTCAGACACACCAGATGTTTTACTGTTTCCCCTTACAAAATGCTTCCTCTGTGCATGATGAGCTCCCCTTCTCCTTTGCCTTGGAGTTTCACTAATTTCCAGACCTTCAACTTGAGAGAATGTGACACTTGGCATATGTTTTGTTACTTTTACTGCTCTGTGGACCGTTTAAAAGGGAAGCAGAGGTGGGTTGGAATTTGTCCATATAGGTATTATTAAGGTAAAAAGTGCATCAAGTGAGGTCCTTATGTAAATTGTTTTGAACATACAGACAGACAATCTTAAAGAAAAGCAGTTGGATGCGAGTAACTTTTCTTCCCATGTTTCTTGAAATCAGTGTGCATATCTTCAAGCCTGCTGCTGTTCTTTTTCTGCTGTATTCTAAACAGAATCACAGAATGAGTCAGGTTGGAAGGGAACACAATCTGGTGTGTTGCTCAAGCAGGGTGATCCCAGAGCAGATGGCACAGGATTGTGTCTAGATGGTTCTTGAGGAAGATGGTTCTAGTGAGGGAGGCTCCACAGCCTCTCTGAGCAATCAGAACTCATTCCAGTACTAGGTCATTGCACAGTAAAGAAGTTCTTCCTCATGTTCAGCTGGAACTTCCTGTGCATCAGTTTCTGCCCATTGCCTCTTGTCCTATTGCCTGAATCCTTGGCACCACAAAAAAAAGCCTGGCTCCGCTCTCTTGACATCCTCCCTTCAGATACATATAGACATGCATGAGGTCCCCTCTCAGCTGTCTTCTCTCGAGGCTGATGAGGCCCAGCTCCCTCAGGCTTTCCTGGTAAGAGAGATGCTCCAATGCCTTAATTATCTCTGTAGCCCTGTGCTGGACCCAGTCCAGAAGCTCCATAAATTTAAACCCGTAATCATAAATCCGTAATCTTTTCTTGCTCTGAACATTTCAGGTTATTTATCAGGGGATTAAGGCTAATCAGAGCCCATGATTCTCATGTCTTTTTCTAAAAGAAAAAGTTTTTTAGTGTCTATTGTGAGATTTATCTTTTGTAGTTCTTTCACTTTGTTAATCGTTCCAGATGTTAAGCCAGTATACAAATCAAGAAACCATTCCCATCATGAGACTAATGAATTAGAACCCTGCTTCAGACTTGTCATAAGACACTTTTTTTGAAACTTAAGGATACTAGTATTTCTTATTCAGTTCATGTTCCATTGGTAATGGACCTGGTTTGATTAGTCTTGTAAAACTGATACAAAAGCATATTGTAACAGGCATAAATCTCCTTGCTACCTGCAATGAAACAGAAATTTGATATAGTAATGCTTTCTTTGCCTCTATTCTTGCCTACATCAAGTATCTTTAGTTCTAATGTTTTAAGTGTGATAAATTATGTATGTTAGATGTTTCAAAACCCATTCAGTTTAGGAGATTGGCTCTTATTCAAATTTGGAGCCTGCTAGCAAGATAAAATAAGCTCTTAGCAATTTTCTTTCTGCTAACTTTAACTTTCCATAACTTTTCTGCAACACAAGAATCTGTGTTGGTTTATTTCTAATGGACGTACAATCAGAATTAAACTGGATATTTATTTTTGGTTTTACAAAGACCAAAGCCCTTGGTTAAAACCAATTTTAAGTGCCTAAGTAAGAAAAGGGAGGACGAGACTGACTCTTGGCACAATAATTTTAAGTATTGACTGCAGATTGTCTGAAATCTTTTCAAAGATTTTTTGAAATCTTTTCAAATCTAGATCTTTTCAAATCCACAGATGTGTTACATTCTAGAATTATGTGTTGTATTTTATGGAAACTTTTCAAACAGAATTCTAAGAGACATAGAATGGTAGATGCTATTTTAACTTGTTTTTTTTGGTTAGAGTACAAATAGGAGAAAATGGTTTTTTTAATCCCAGTTTTTCTATTAAAGAAAACTTCCTTATACCTGCTTTGAAAAGAAGAGTAGTTGAAAAAATTACTTTATTACTACTCTCTGCTTCTAAATGTATAACTTTATTATTTGTCTGAAAATGCCCACTGAAAGCCCTACTCTGCATATGCACATGAGTGCTCTGCATGCTACTGTTCTACCATGATGGTTACCATGCTGGTAATGTCTGTACAGTAACATAAATAAATGAGGCTGTGCTAAAGTGCAGGGGCCTTTTTTTTCCCTGTGTCTTGTTTTTCATGGTGTGCTAGATCACTCTTTCCTGGCCTGGAGGGAAGGTTACTCTCTGATGACCTGAAGCCTGAGGTCCTTGCTGCTTTGAAAGAAGCTGCCCAGAGCCGAGGTAATGTATCTTTTGTATTCTCTTACAGAACTTCTAATGGTTCAAAGACTAGCTCTAAACCCAGGTTTAAAGTAATGTCTCTTGAAGCTGAGTTCCCATAAATAAGAGAGTCATCGAAAAAACCCAGACCATTAAGATATGACAGACTTGTGTGATTTGGAAATGACACAAATGAAAATTATAAATTAACAAAAAGACAAAGGAAGGATGAAAATTTGTGATAAAATAATAGATATTCATTTAGAAAAATGTATTCAAGAATGAATAATTTTATTCAAATAGTATTCTTCCACCTAAGCAGTCTTAATTCTGTTTTATGTTTATAATATTTGCATATGCAATAGCTGTGTCATGGTTTTAGCATTGTGTATCATCTTTTAACTCACAATTGCAGGTGATCACTTCAGTACATTTGTTTTAAACCAGATGAAATCATTTTAAGTATCCAGCCTCAAGCATACTGCAGATCAAGTAATTTCATTATGTGTTTCTTGATTCTTAATTCATGGTTTATGGTTGTGTCAGTGTGGCCCTGCTGAAATACTCCCAATCATGATCAAAAGACTTGGTGAAGGAATTTGTTTTATCTATAGATAAAATAGCTCTGTGTTTAACTGTCTTCAAGATTATCTTTTTTCTGGTATCTATTCTTCTCAGAGTTTGTCTGCACTTAGCTTTCCACCCTTGTGTTTACCATCTGACTGATAAATTTGAAGCCTAAATCTCAGAAATATTTTCACTTAAACACAATTCTCACCAAGTTAGCTCACCATATACTAATACTATTTAAAAGTAAGCTGTTCTTCAATGTCTAGAAAATGTACTTTTCAGGAAATGATTCTTGTTGGGTTTTTTTAAATTATTTGATTCATCAGAATTCTTCTCAGACTGAAGATGTTAGAACTAGGTGTAGAATACTATTACAGTCTTGATTTGCATTTCTTTGTATCCTTTATCAAGGCCTTCAGTCATTTTAGTCTGTATTTCTTCTGTGTTTTGACTGTTTTTCCCCTTCAATCCTTTAAATCTTTCCTCTTTATTATTCTTTTTGTTGAGTTCCAAAGCTCCTCCTTTCTCCATGTTTTGATCATTCCTTCATTATTAAAACCAAAAGAAAAATAGGGTAACCCTGAGGCAAGATGAAAAAATTTTAAACTATGGCAAAGCATCTATGAAAAAGTTAAAATAATTGAGTGGCTTTTTGCATTGAGTAAAATATGTAAATATTTATTTTAAGATGTATTGCATAAATTAAAGCTGTGACTTTAATTGAATATGAAGGATATCAAGTTTGAAATTATTGTAAAGAAAACCTCTATTTTAAAAAGCAGAATTTTCAAAGTCCTATCAGCATATTAGATGCTGGATGTTGAGTCTGCTAATGCAGTAGAATATGCTTGTTTTAATTTTTTTTCTCTACTGTTAATTTCCCTCAGTACTGATTTTAAACAAAATGTAAAGGGTTGAAATTAATGGCTGCTTTAAATTGTGTATCCAAACGGAATATTTGTGATCTAGGGTAGAACCATAAGGAGCTAATGTTTAATAGTACCTTTAAGGAAGGGATATATATATAGGTGTCAAGACAACCACAGTGAGATTAGATGGATGAAGATTTTATGTAAGACAGCAATGTTGTTATTGAAAAATGCCTGTTCTGTGTGATCAAACCTTGAACCAATTTTTGAGATGTACTTTCCTAGACAATATCCTCCAAATGAATGTCACAAAGCAATCTAAAAGCAGGCTTAAATTTAAAAACAGACCAAAACAATCAGAACAAATACAGTATATGCTTGAATACATCTTAGACAGAAAATGCAGAAGTGACAGAAACAGAAAAGCCCTGTATGTTATTAAACCAGTCCCTTGCTGAGTCCTAGGACATTCCTTCCCTTCCAGGCTAAATCTCAGAACTGCAATGAAGTATTTCTAGTCCTTTTAGCTACTGGGGAGATTTTAGGTCACATTTAAGTCTTGCTTTTGTCTCTCTTTTCTTCTGGCAGATCCTTTGGATGATATTTTTCTAGAGACTTGTTCTTGATAGTATGCCTCTCATACCTTAGGAGAACATATTTTTGTAAACTAATATGGCGAGTATTCTTCTAAATATTCTCAAAAACATTAAATACTATTAAATTAAATACTAATAGATAATCTTTTACAAGATTCTGGTGTCCTACTTTTCTTTTTATTCTATCTCCTCCTAAATTATTCTCCATTCAATGATTCTGCATAATTGTACAACTGCTCTACCATAAAAGTTGTATGTTACTATAAATAATAAGTATTAGAGGGGGTTTTGACAGGTTTAGAAATCTTAATCTGTCAAGAATTTTATTTATATAGCTGTAGAAATTACATCAGAGATATTTCTGATACAGTTGCAGAAATAGAAACTTTTAATATTATTTCTTTGAGATGGGATGTAATTGTTTTATTGTGTTGTTCAAAGATAAACAGATCTGACTTTTACTCTTCTAAAATGTGTACTGTATTTGTCTAGTTAGTAACTGTTTCTATACTTAGTGTATTAATATGTAGCTTATAGGATGTTTTCTAAAAATGGATTTGATTATATTCTAGCCCAACAGCTTCTCTGGGGATTTTCAGGTATGGTTATTAATTGAAGGTGTACTGGTTTGGATTGAAGCTTGATACTTGTGTGAATTTGGTGATGAGCTTTTCTCATTGCCTCAGCTTTCTTGTAAAAAAACCTTGCCAAATAGTGCTACCAAGAAATAGCAACCCAACATAATTATGAAAAGATTTCTAAATACAGTTGAGGGTAAAATGCATATTAATGAAGAAAAGCTTGTAATTATGTTACATGGAAATTATCAGTATTTTCATTTATTTATTTATATACATTTAATAATTATACATGCAGGAAAATTTCCAGTATTTTAAAATTACCTGTATAATTTTAAAAATAGTATTTTAAACTTCCGTTCTCAAAATAAAAAAAAAAAAGGGATTTAAGTTTATCTTTTAAGTAGTTTCTTATCTTCCTTGGGCTCCTTCTGCAAGTTTTCCTCACTTTCACAAGTCTGATCTGTTTACCTCTTTTCTCTTCAATAGAGCTATCATAATCCACAGCTCTGCAGGCATGAAATAAAAGAAAAAAGATTTTTTCTGAAGGATGTCTATAACTTTTAATCTTTATTTGAACTGTTGCCTCAAGGAAGTGGCAATGTTATCTAGATGTGTGATGAAAGATTTGAAATTCAAATAGATGTCTTGCTTTCACTGCTGTGATTATTTCTGATGTGTTGAGAGGTAGTGGTATTTTTTTAATTCGGTGCTATTTTACTCCCAGAAGTTCTGTAGTTTTTAAGTATAATTTTTCCTAATGATAATTAAGATATGAATGTAGACATATTTCTTTTAGTGAGAACTTCAATAATAAGAATAAAAACATATCGACTTAGTTTCAGCACTTCCTGCCTGAGTCTTAGTTTGTCAGTTTTAGTTGTAAGATCAGCTGCACCTGAACCACTTTGCTATATCTAATAATCTTTCAAATCTATTTGAATGTTTGTAATTATAGACAAATAAAGCACTAGATTTTTAGTTACCACTAGGCGAATAAGTAGGGTAAAGAAACATCTAAACAAAAAAATATGTTTGTAGTTCACTTCTAAATCTCTAGTTGCTATGTATGCCTGAGAATTTTTGTGTTAAACTAACAAATGTAATAACATACTGATAATTTTCAGTTTGTTTAAATTTTCATACTAATATGGAATGTGTTTGTTTTTATTAACTCCTGAAATCAAAGGAAACTGGTATCTGCAGTCTTGTTAAACAAACTTTTTTTTTTCCACAAAAAGGCAGGGCATGGATTAGACTTTTTTACCTTGTTTTCCTTTTTCTTTGCCCCCTGAAGCCGTTTGCTAAGCAACTCTGCTCTGTGATTTTCACAGCTTTTCCCTTCTGCTGTAATTTCAGGGAGGCCATGCACTCAGCTGCAGCTCCTGAACCCAGAAAGGTTTGCTCGGCTCATTAAAGAAGTTATGAACACCGTGTGGCCTGGGAGAGACGTGGTTGTACAGTGGTATCCAGGCTTGGAAGAAAAAAAGCACCCATCAGTTTCCTGGCTGAAGATGGTCTGGAAGAATCTATATATACATTTTTCTGATGACTTGAGTGTGTTTGATGAAATGCCGCTTATCCCCAAGACGCTGCTGGAGGAAAATCAAACATCAATGGAACTGGTTAGATTTAGGAATCCATCACCCATCATTCTGGAAGATGAATCTGAGACTCAGCTCCCAGAATATTTAGCTGATATTATTCAGAAAATTGGTGGAGTTGTACTTAAGAAACTGGATATTTCTATCCAACATCCACTTATAAAAAAATATGTGCATGCACCATTGCCGAGTGCTGTTTTACAAATAATGGAAAAAATGTCCTTACAGAAACTATGCAATCAGGTTGCATCATTCCCGCCGACACATAAAGATGCTCTTAGGGCATTCTTAGCTAGTTTAACAGATGCAAATGAAAAAGAGAAGAGAATTATTCAGGAATTGCTAATATTTAAAAAAATTGAAAAATCATCTGATGAAAGTGCCCCTGTTTTTACTGGGCTAAAAGGTAGTAAGGTATTACACCACACTGCCAAAATTCCTCCTGGTCTAAAGTTTTCTGTTCCAATAATTGACAGCAGTGATGAAGCAACTATTCGCTTAGCTAATTTGCTGAAAATAGAACAGCTAAAGAGCACAGACTGCTTGAAGTTTGTTATAGAGGACATAAGAAGTGATTTTTATTCTTACGATGAAACCACACAGATAATGCAATGGGTTCTTGAAAATCTGACTTTTCTGAAAAATGAGAATACAGATGTGATAGATTGGCTGACACCACTAAAGTTTATTCAGATCTTACCAGAAAAGCTAATGTCAGCAAACGAACTCTTTGATCCTGAGGTAGAACTTCTGCAACATTTGTTTTATGCTGAGGAGGAAAGTTGCTTCCCCCCTGCTATTTTTACATCCTCAGATATTCTTCATTCTCTGAGACAAATAGGCTTAAAAAATGAAGCCAATCTTGAGGAAAATGATATCTTGAGAGTGGCAAAAAAAATTGAAAGTTTGCATGCTGACTCAAACACAGATCATGATTTGCTGTTAAGAAAAGCTAGAACTCTCTTGACGATTTTGAACAAAAACCATATGCTGCTTCAATCACCTGAAACAAAAGCTGCGATGAAAAAGATAAAATGGATTCCTGCAAGTAAGGAAAGGCCTCCAAATTATCCAGGGTCCTTAGTTTGGAAAGGAGATCATTGCAATCTGTGTTCACCACCAGAAATGTGTGATATATCACATGCAATTTTAGTTGGTTCCTCAGTTCCTCTTGTGGAAAATGTACTGCTGGATGTACAAAAAGCACTCGGCATTCCCACCAAGCCCAGCATAAAAGCAGTCTTGAAACATTTCAAGGTGGTAGTTGATTGGCATAGTTCCAAAACCTTCAGTGATGAGGACTACTATCAGTTTCAGCATATCTTGCTTGAGATTTATGGATTTATGCATGATCATCTAGAAGAAGGCAAAGAAGCTTTTAAAGCCCTGAAATTTCCCTGGGTGTGGACAGGTAAAACATTTTGTTCCCTCACACAAGCAGTTATAAAATCAGTTCCTGATCTTGATCTCCAACCTTACCTACACTATGTTCCAAAAACTATGGCGAAGTTTCACCAGTTGTTTAAATGTTGTGGTTCAATTGAGGAGTTAACACCAGACCACGTTTCAATGGTCATTCAGAAAATATATCTGAAGAGTGAGCACTCTCTCTCGGAACAAGAGAGTAAGCAAAGCCTCCACATCATGCTGAGCATCATCAGGTGGCTGTACAGCAATCAGATCCCCGCCAGTCTGCACACGCCCATGCCGCTGTACAGTGGCAAACTCCCTTACAAGCTTGCAATGAAGCCAATCCATGAGTGCTGTTACTGTGATATCAAAGTTGATGACTTAAACGATTTGCTTGAGGATTCTGTGGAACCCATAATTTTGGTGCATGAAGACATACCAATGAAAACTGCTGAGTGGTTAAATGTCCCATGCCTTAGCACAAGACTGATTAATCCAGAAAATATGGGGTTTGAGCAATCCGGGCAAAGAGAGCCTCTGACTGTGAGAATTAAAAACATATTGGAAGAATACCCTTCCATTTCAGATATCTTTAAGGAGCTTCTTCAAAACGCCGATGATGCTAATGCAACGGAATGTAATTTCCTGATTGACATGAGAAGAAATATGGATATAAGAGAGAACCTTCTGGATCCAGGAATGGCAGCATGTCATGGTCCAGCTTTGTGGTCATTCAATAATTCTGAGTTTTCTGACTCCGATTTCCTAAATATAACTCGATTAGGAGAGTCTCTAAAAAGGAGTGAAGTTGACAAAGTAGGAAAATTTGGACTGGGATTCAATTCTGTTTATCATATCACTGATGTTCCAATTATTTTGAGCCGGGAGTTCATGATTATGTTTGATCCAAATGTCAACCATATAAGTAAGCATATCAGAGATAAATCTAACCCTGGCATCAAAATCAACTGGAGTAAACAACAGAAGAGACTGCGAAAATTTCCAAATCAGTTTAAGCCATTTATAGGAGTTTTTGGTTGCCAGCTACCACTGACAGTAGAATCTCCCTATAGCTACAAAGGAACACTTTTCAGGCTGTCCTTTAGGACTCAGCAGGAAGCTAAAGTGAGTGAAGTGAGCAGTGCATCTTACAATACAGCAGACATTTACTCTCTTGTGGATGAATTTAGCATTTGCGGTCACAGACTGATAATATTTGCTCAGAGTGTAAATTCAATGGTTTTGAAATACTTGAAAATTGAAGCAGATGATCCTGGCATGGCACAAGATGTTGTCACTATCAGAAAAACTCTGTGTTCTTCCAAAGCCTTGACTGCACCAAATGTAAGTGTTTTAAAGGAAGCAGCTAAAATCATGAAGGTGTGCAGCAGCAGTACAAAAAAGCTTCCCACTGAAACACCAAAGTCATCGTGTATCCTGCAGATAGTAGTCGAGGAATTTCACCACGTGTTTAGGCGGATTGCTGATTTACAGTCTCCACTTTTCAGAGGTACCGAAGATGATCCAGCTGCTTTCTTTGAAATGGCTAAATCAGGACAGACAAAAAGATCAGGTGATGAATTGCCTCAGAAAACAGTAGATTCAACAACGTGGCTTATATGTTCTTGCATGGACGTTGGAGATGCTTTGAAATTTTCTTTGCATGAAAGTGGACGAAGACTAGGCCTAGTTCCCTGTGGTGGTGTAGGAGTGTTGCTGTCTGAAACCCAGGATCAAAAATGGATTGTGAAACCTAATTGCAACAACATAGGAGAAGTATTCTGCTATTTACCTCTGCGAATAAAAACAGGCTTACCTCTCCACATAAATGGCTGCTTTGCAGTTACTTCAAATCGGAAAGAGATCTGGAAAACTGACACAAAAGGAAGATGGAATACAGTATTCATGAGGCACGTTATTGTAAAAGCCTACATAGAAGCCCTTTGTGTTTTACGTGACATGGCAATCAATGGTGAGCTCGTTGACTACAGTTACTGTGCAGTGTGGCCAGATCCTGATTCAGTTCACGATGATTTTTCTGTTATTTGTCAGGGGTTTTATGAGGACATAGCTCATATGAAAAGCAAAGAAGGGATCAGAGTGTTTTCTGACGGTTCCTCTTGGGTTTCCATGAAGAATGTAAGGTTTTTAGATGAGTGCATACTGAAACGGCCAGATGTTGGGCCGTCAGCCTTCAAGATCTTTCAGAAGTACCTTAAAAAAACTGGTTCCAAAAATCTGTGTGCTGTAGATCTTCCATCCTGGGTAAAGACAGGATTTGAGGAAGCGGGATGCAAGTACATATTATTGGAGAACACTTTCTCAGAGAAACAGTTCTTTTCTGAGATATTTTTCCCTAATATTCAGGAGATTGATGCAGAGCTGCGTGATCCTTTGATGCGTTATGTTCTCAATGAAAAAGTTGAAGAGTTCTCAGGAATTCTTCATGCTACTCCATGTATTCCCTGTTCATTGGAGGGACATTCATTAGTTACACCATCAAGATTGATCCATCCTGAAGGAAGAGTTGCAAAGTTGTATGATGCTGAGGATGGAAGATTTCCTTATGGTACCACTCAGGATTATCTTAACCCTGTCATTTTGGTTAAACTTGTGCAGTTGGGAATGGCTAAAGATGATATTTTATGGGAAGATCTGATAGAACGAGCTGAGTCAGTAGCTGAAATCAACAAGACTGATCATGCTGCAGCTTGTCTCAGGAGCAGCATTATATTGAGTCTCATTGATGAAAAATTAAAATCTAGAGATCCTAGAGCTAAAGAATTTGCTGTAAAATGTCAAAACATTCCTTTCCTTCCTTTCCTTAGCAAACCAGCAGGCTTCTCACTGCACTGGAAAGGCAGTGATTTTCAGCCTGAAGCGATGTTTTCAGCAAATGATCTTTTCACTGCTGATCATCAAGACATAGTTTGCCTCATACAACCAATTCTTAATGAAAATTCCCACTCTTTTAAAGGTTGTGGCACTTTGTCATTAGCTGTCAAAGAATTTTTGGGCTTACTTAAGAAACCAGCTGTTAATTTAGTCATAAATCAGTTAGAAGAAGTTGCAAAGTCGTTTGATGGAATCACATTGTATCAAGAAAATATCACCAATGCTTGTTACAAATATCTGCATGAAGCGATGTTGGAGAGTGAATCAACAAAAGCCATGATAGTTGAGCAGCTAACAAACTGTAGTTTTATTTTGGTCGAGAATGTGTATGCTGATCCTTCAAAAGTGTCTTTTCATTTGAATTTTGAAGCAGCACCCTATCTCTATCAGTTGCCTAACAAATATAAAAATAGTTTCCGTGAGCTGTTTGAAAGTGTGGGTGTAAGACAGGCTTTCACAGTTGAAGACTTTGCTGCAGTTCTGGAATTAATAAATCAGGAGAGAGGGACCAAACAGCTAACAGAAGACAACTTTCAGCTCTGCAGGAGAATAATTAGCGAAGGAATATGGGGCCTCATTAGAGAGAAGAAGCAGGAATTTTGTGAGAAAAAGTATGGTGAGATTTTGTTGCCAGATACTCGTCTTGCACTTCTGCCAGCAAAATCTTTGTGTTACAATGACTGTCCGTGGATTAAAGTAAAAGACACAACTGTTAAATATTGTCACGGTGATATTCCAAGAGAAGTTGCAGTGAAGCTTGGAGCAATACCAAAACGCCATAAAGCTTTAGAAAGATACGCATCAAATATCTGTTTTACTACCCTTGGAACAGAATTTGGCCAGAAAGAAAAATTGACTAGTAGAATTAAAAGCATTCTGAATGCTTACCCTTCAGAAAAAGAAATGCTGAAAGAGCTCCTTCAGAATGCAGATGATGCAAAAGCTACAGAGATCTGTTTTGTGTTTGATCCTAGACAGCATCCAGCCGATAGAATATTTGATGAGAAATGGGCACCGCTTCAAGGACCAGCACTGTGTGTTTACAACAATCAGCCTTTTACAGAAGATGATATTCGTGGCATCCAGAACCTTGGAAAAGGTACAAAAGTAGGAAATCCCTGTAAAACTGGACAATACGGGATAGGTTTCAATTCTGTTTATCACATTACTGATTGCCCTTCTTTCCTGTCTGGCAATGATATACTTTGCATTTTTGATCCTCATGCAAGATATGCACCAGGTTCAACATCAACAAGTCCTGGCCGCATGTTTAGAGATTTAGATGCAGATTTCAGGACACAGTTCTCAGATGTACTGGATCTCTACTTAGGAAATCACTTTAAACTGGACAATTGTACAATGTTTAGGTTTCCTCTTCGAAATGGAGAAATGGCAAAAGTATCAGAAATTTCATCAGTTCCATGCTCAGATAGAATGGTCCAAAATCTTTTGGATAAGCTGCGTACAGATGGAGCAGAACTTCTAATGTTTTTGAACCATATGGAAAAGATTTCTATTTGTGAGATAGAAAAAACAACAGGAGCACTGAATGTCCTGTATTCTGTACAAGGTAAAATCACAGATGGAGACAGACTGAAAAGAAAGCAATTCCATGCATCTGTGATCGACAGCGTAACTAAAAAGAAGCAGCTGAGTGAAATACCTGTACAGCAAATTACTTATACAATGGATACTGAAGACTCTGAAGGAAATCTCACCACTTGGTTAATTTGTAACAGGTCAGGATTTTCTGCCATGGAAAAAGTATCCAAAAGTGTGGTTTCAGCCCACAAGAATGAGGACATTACTCTTTTCCCTCGTGGTGGAGTAGCGGCTTGCATTACTCATAATTACAAAAAACCCCACAGAGCATTCTGTTTCTTACCTCTATCATTAGAAACTGGATTACCTTTCCATGTGAATGGACACTTTGCTCTGGATTCTGCAAGAAGAAATCTGTGGCGTGATGATAATGGTGTTGGAGTAAGAAGTGACTGGAATAGTAGTCTAATGACAGCGCTGATAGCACCAGCCTATGTTGAACTGCTGATTCAGCTGAAGAAGAGGTATTTTCCAGGCACTGACCCTACAGTATCGGTGCTGCAGAACACACCTATTCATGCTGTGAAAGACACTTTAAAAAAGTTTTTATCCTTTTTCCCAGTTAATAGGCTCGATATTCAACCAGACTGGTATTGCTTAGTGAAAGCAGTTTACACTTGCATTTATGAAGATTTGAAGCGTCTTTTACCTGTTATGAGAGCTCCAAATGTTGACGGTTCTGATTTGCATTCTGCTGTTATCATCACATGGGTTAACATGTCTACTGTGAACAAAGGCAGACCATTCTTTGACAATTTGCTGCAAGATGAATTGCAGCACCTCAAAAATACGGAATACAACATCACGACACGGAAGACTGTGGCCGAAAATGTTTACAGACTAAAGCATTTACTCTTAGAAATTGGATTTAATTTGGTATATAACTGTGATGAGACTGCGAATCTCTACCACTGTTTGGTAGATGCAGATATTCCTGTCACCTATGTGACACCTGCTGATGTCCGATTGTTTTTGATGACATTCTCTTTTCCAGACTCTAATTGCCACATTGGAAAGTTACCCTGTCGTCTTCAGCAGACAAATTTGAAACTCTTCCATAGCCTCAAACTCCTGGTTGACTACTGTTTCAAAGATGCAGAAGAAAATGAAATCCAAATTGAGGGTTTGCCACTCCTCATTACTCTTGACAATGTTTTGCAAGTTTTTGATTCAAAGCGACCAAAGTTTTTGACAACATACCATGAACTGATTCCATCTCGCAAGGATCTCTTTATGAACACATTGTATTTGAGATACAACAATATTCTGCTCAGCAGTGAAGTAGCTAAGGTCTTTGATATCAGAAGTTTTTCTGAATTGTTATCATCTGTGCTTCCCAGAGAATATAAAACTAGAAATTGCATGAAATGGAAGGAAAACTTTGCAAGTGAATCTTGGCTTAAAAGTGCTTGGCATTTTATCAGTGAGTCTCTAAACATTAAGGAAGAGCAAGAAGATACACAAGCAAAATTTGATGGTGTTATTGAAACTTTGAAGGACTGGACTTTGCTCCCAGGTGTAAAATTTACTGTCTCGGCCAATCATCTGGTTGTGCCAGAGTGTGATGTTTTGCTGCCACTCAGCATCATGCATATAGCTGTCTTTCCAAATGCTCAGAGTGATAAAGTCTTCCATGCTTTAATGAAAACAGGCTGTATTCAGCTGGCATTGAACAAAATCTGCTCCAAAGACAGTGCTTTAGTGCCTTTGTTGTCGGGACGTACAGCAAACATAGATAATCCCTCCAGCATTCTGAAAGCCATACAATATATGGTACAGACATCAACTTTTAAGACTGAAAAGTTAGCAGAAAGTGACTTTGAGGCTCTCCTAATGTACTTCAATTGCAACTTAGGTCATTTGACATCTCAGGATGACATTAAAATTTTGAAGTCTCTTCCGTGTTACAAATCAATCAGTGGCCGATACATCAGCATTGCAAAATACGGGACGTGTTATGTCCTCACAAAAAGCATCCCGTCAGTAGAAGTAGACAGATGGACACAGTCGACTTCATCAGCTTTTCTGGAGGAGAAGGTTCATTTGAAAGATTTGTATACTATGCTTGGCTGTGTCTCTGTGGATGATCTTGAAGTGTACTTGAAACATCTTTTGCCAAAAATTGAAAGTCTGTCTTATGATGCAAAATTAGAACATTTGATCTACTTAAAGAATAGGCTAACTAGCATTGAAGAGACTTCAGAAATGAAGGAACAGCTGTTTGAAAAGCTTGAAAGCATTTTGATCATTCATGATGCAAGCAATAGGTTAAAACCTGCAAAGTACTTTTCTGACAGAACTGTAAAGGTCTTTGAAGTTATGCTACCTGAAAAATTCTTTATACCTCAAGATTTTTTTAAGAAGCTAGAGCAACTTACAAAACCAAAAAATCAAGCTGCATTCCTTTCATCATGGGTAACTTTTCTGCGACATATCGGATTGAAATTCATCATTTCACAGCAGCAGTTACTGCAGTTTGCCAAGGAAATCAGCATGCGAGCAAATACCGAAAGCTGGTCGAAAGAAACACTACAGAATACTGTTGATGTTCTCCTCCATCATATATTTCAAGAAAGAACTGATCTTTTTTCAGGAAATTTTCTGAAAGAATTGTCTTTAATTCCTTTTCTGTGCCCTGAAAGAGCTCCAGCAGAATTTGTTCGATTTCATCCTCAGTATCAAGAAGTTAATGGAACTCTTCCTCTTATACGATTCAATGGGGCACAGGTGAACCCTAAATTCAAGCAGACCGATGTGTTGCAGTTGCTGTGGACATCATGTCCTATTCTTCCTGAGAAAGCAACACCTTTAAGCATCAAAGAGCAAGAGGGGAGTAGTCTTGGTGCGCAAGAACAGCTTGAGCAAGTTTTAACCATGCTGAATGTTAATTTGGACCCTCCTCTGGACAAAGTTATCAATAACTGCAGGAACATATGCAATATAACAACTTTGGATGATGACATGGTGAAAACTAGGGCCAAGGTCCTAAGAAGCATTTATGAATTTCTTAGTACAGAGAAGAGGGAATTCCGCTTTCAGCTTCGAGGAGTTTCTTTTATAATGGTGGAAGAAGGTTGGAAGCTCCTTAAGCCTGAGGAGGTGGTAATAAACCTTGAGTATGAATCTGATTTTAAACCTTATCTTTACAAACTTCCTTTAGAACTAGGTACTTTCCATCAGTTATTTAAGCATCTGGGTACTGAAGACGTTATTTCAACAAAGCAGTACGTCGAAGTTCTAGGTCGCATATATAAGAGCTCAGAAGGAAAGCAACTGGATCCTAATGAAATGCGCACAGTTAAAAGAGTAGTTTCAGGCCTGTTCAAAAGTCTTCAGAATGATTCTGTAAAGGTTAGGAATGACCTTGAGAATATGAGAGATTTTGCCCTTTACCTCCCCAGTCAAGACGGTAGGTTGGTCAAGTCTAGTATCTTAGTTTTTGATGATGCACCCCACTACAAAAGCAGAATCCAGGGTAACATTGGTGTGCAGATGCTTGTTGATCTTAGCCAGTGTTACTTAGGCAAAGACCATGGCTTTCACACTAAATTGATAATGTTATTCCCTCAGAAACTGAGGCCTCGCTTACTTAGCAGTATACTTGAAGAACAGTTAGATGAGGAATCTCCCAAAATTTGTCAGTTTGGAGCATTATGTTCTTTGCAGGGAAGGTTACAGTTACTGTTGTCTTCAGAGCAATTCATCACAGGACTCATTAGGATTATGAAGCATGAAAATGACAATGCTTTTCTGGCCAATGAAGAAAAAGCAATAAGACTTTGCAAAGCTTTGCGAGAAGGTTTGAAAGTTTCCTGTTTCGAGAAGCTGCAAACAACATTAAGAGTTAAAGGGTTTGCTCCTATTCCCCACAGCAAAAGCGAAACATTTGCTTTCTTGAAGAGATATGGAAACGCAGTAATATTGCTCTACATACAGCATTCTGACAGCAAGGACATAAATTTCCTCTTGGCATTAGCCATGACCTTAAAATCTGCAACTGACAACCTGATTTCTGATACCTCATATTTAATTGCCATGCTGGGTTGTAATGATATTTATCGGATCAGTGAGAAGCTTGACAGCTTAGGAGTGAAGTATGACTCTTCCGAGCCATCAAAACTTGAACTACCAACACCTGGCACTCCTATACCGGGTGAAATTCACTATACACTTCTCATGGATCCAATGAATGTATTTTATCCTGGTGAATATGTTGGTTACCTTGTTGATTCTGAAGGTGGTGATATTTATGGATCATACCAGCCTACTTACACCTATGCAATCATCGTGCAAGAAGTAGAAAGAGAAGATGATGAAAGCCACAGTTTTCTAGGGAAGATTTACCAGATTGATATTGGATATAGTGAATATAAAATAGTGAGCTCCCTTGACTTGTACAAATTTTCCAGACCAGAGGAAAATTCTCAAGGCAGGGATAGCACACCTTCCACCCCAACCAGTCCTACAGAATTTCCAGCACATGGACCAAGGGCAATTCCACCTATCTTCACTGGTAGAGAGAGCCACAAAACGATGTCTTCAAAACACCACTCTCCAAAAAAAATTAAGTCAAACTCGTTGCCAGAAATTCTAAGAGAAGTGACATCTGTGATTGAACAGGCTTGGAAGCTTCCAGAATCTGAAAGAAAAAAGATTATTAGGAGACTCTATCTTAAATGGCATCCAGATAAAAATGCAGAGAATCTGGATATAGCTAACGAGGTTTTCAAACATTTACAGAATGAGATTAACAGGATGGAAAAACAGGCCTTTATGGATCAAAATATGGACAGAGCCACAAGGAGACCCTTTTCATCTTCCGCTTCTCGATTTCAGTCAGATAAATTTTCATTTCAGAGATTTTACACTTCATGGAATCAGGAAGCAACAAGCCACAAATCTGAAAGGCAACAGAACAAAGAAAAGTGTCCCTCCTCCACAGGGCCATCCTACTCCCAACGCTTTTTCGTCCCACCCACATTCAGGTCCGTTGGCAATCCTGTGGAGGCACGTCGATGGCTCAGGCAGGCCCGCGCCAACTTTTCAGCTGCACGGAATGACCTCCATAAAAATGCCAACGAATGGGTGTGCTTCAAGTGCTACCTTTCTACTAAACTAGCCCTGATTGCAGCTGACTACGCTGTGAAGGGCAAGTCAGACAAAGATGTAAAACCAGCAGCCCTTGCACAAAAAATAGAGGAGTACAGTCAGCAACTTGAAGGGCTTTCAAATGACGTTCAGACATTGGAGGCTTATGGAGTAGATAGCTTAAAAACTAGGTATCCTGACTTACTTCCTTTTCCACAGATTCCCAATGATAGGTTTACTTCAGAAGTTGCTATGAGAGTGATGGAATGTACTGCTTGTATCATAATAAAACTTGAAAACTTTATACAACAAAAAATATAAATGATTTGAAGAGGTTAGGAGACTGTTTTGTCAAGAGTTTAGGTGTTTCACGTGGTGGGATACAAATGCAATTTTCCAGGTTATGGAATGTCCAAGAGGTTAAATGGTGCCAAGCAGTTTAGAAGTGTAGTGCACAAAGGTGGACGGTACCGAGGTACTTAGAACTGAAATTTACTTAAATGGGATTTTTTTCTTAACTGAGCCTGCTGGTAAGCAAACTGTAAAACCTGAATATTTTTTAGAATTTGCAAGGAAATCGAGCTGCAAAAATTAGGTGTATGCACAACGTGATTAATTGGCATATTATTGAACTGCACTTTATATAACCAAAGCTTAGCTTTCTGTTAGATGAAGCCTGTAATTATAAATCCTTGTTAGGTTTATTTCATTTAATGTAATGTTTCGGAAAGGGTAATGTCAGTTTTCAATGTACTAATCTTAAGACTGGACATACAATGAAATAAATGGGAGATGGGGTGGAAGTTAAAATAACTTTGGAGGTATTGCTCCAAAGCATATCTGTATTCTTTTGTGTTCTGTGGACATTCATGTCACTCACAGTAGTACTCTTATCAGCTGGATCTGATTATAAATTTGCTGCAGCAACACACTGTAAACATTTAAAGGATAGTTTAGTACCTGTAAACTGGTACAGTTATTTTAATGCTGAATAATGATACTTGATTTAACATGCCACATCATGTCATGCATTGATTGCATTTACTTTATGATAAAATAATGAAGTATTTAATTTACATTTTTTTAGAGCCTGTCATCTTTTGTTTAATGAAAAAGCATGTGGATGATATAAAATCTGTGAACATTATTATATGGTGTTTTATGATTTTTTTTTGAACACCAAAACTCAGTTTTCAGATGCCTAAATGCTCGATATCCTTTTTTTCCCCTGCGTGTGTGCCTTTGTGTGTGTACATATATATATATTTTTCCACAACATTGGTAATAGTACAATTCAGTAACTCATTTTTGGTGTACACAGTGCACTGTTTTTTGTTACATGTTTAAAGGTGCTGCAATGTAATGCTGGTTTTATTTTGTTATTCACTACAGTCCTCGAGAAATCTGATTATTAGTTCACACTTTTTCTTTTATAGTTTGTAATACTTTTGGTAATGTCATGCAGTATGTTCAACATTAGCTTTTTGTAAAAAAAATTTAAAATAAAAAATGAAGGATATTGCTAAGAAGGATTTTTCTTTGTTGGATCAGCCACATTAATGTCAAACATTTTCCAGTGGCATGCTGTTACATTTGTCTGCTTGACAGCACAGTGAAACTGTGCAATTTAACTTACAGAATACAAAGGAAAATAAATAGCAAGCTTGCAGAGCTGATACAGCTGTGGTAGTGTTGAAATAGAAAAAATAAAAAAATCACAATGAGGACTGCCTCAGTTTTGAGTAAATTACAAAGGCCGTGTTCTCGACGAAATGTGACATTGGGAAAATGATACTGCTTCTGATTGTGGAGCCCTATTATTATTTCTGCTATTAAATTAAGTGCCATACATTTAATAAAGAAAAATGCAAACATATATTTCAGTTCGATGTGTTTTGGTTTTATAATGTAAGCTAACTTTACCTATTATTTGAAGCTTTTATATAGGTAAATACACAATCTTTTTTTGATCAATTCTAAATAACTGTACAAATATTAAAATATTATTGAATTTTTTTTTTGCAATGACGAATGTTTGCAGTTTTCTCAAAGAAATTGTACATTTCGCTGATTTTTTTGCAATAAATTACATGTAAGTAGAACACAGATCCTGGTGTGCCATGAAATAAATCAGTTTAGTTAATTCCCTGTTTTTAAAATAGATTCCTTATTGGTTCTTGCTTTGTGCATTAAGTCAGATGAGTAGTATTCAGGGTAAGCAAAATACTTGAAAAGGAAACAGTTCTCATACTTTTCATTTTAAATGGAGCTAAAACATAAGGTCTCATGGCAGCATGCAAAACTGTAACAGCAACACCACGAACACTCTCCTGTTTTCACGTGAGATCTCGAGGGAGAAAATCTTTTAAGTGTATAACTGTGTTTTATGAGCAACTTATGTTGTCTTACCAATATTATTATTTTGAACTGTTAAACTGTCTGTGTAGAATCACTAAGCTTTTGTTATAATTTTTATTTTGCATATACTGTTGAGCACTGACACAGAAAGAAAACGGTCCCAGTTCTTAGGAAGCTAATGGTCTGAAGCAATATTAAACTGAACCAAGCTGAGAAGGAAAGTTTGAATGACACAGAAAAACTGAGTAATTCTGTTATTCCTGAATTGAAACTAACAATAAAATTTACATATGGCTGCAGAGAGACAGGCAAGAGTGGTGTCTCAGTTAGAAGTCTCTCAGTTTCTTATTTCCTTAACTCATTGTAACAGCTAGCCTAAATATTCTGACAGAACATGATTTTCTAAGTACCATTTTATTCCTGATTAAAAATAAGAACAAAGAAATAAAATGTGTAACTGATTCTTCCTTTTGGCTCAGCTGGGAGAGTCGGCAATGTGTCCAAGTCAGGTGCAGAAGCTTAGAACAGTTGTGATGATTCTGTAGTAAGGGTCTGTAGAAGTAAATGATAGCATGTAGGTTCCACAAAAATACATTTGACAAGTAATTCTACACATTAAACGAGTTCTCATTGGAAAAAAATGTCTTTTCAATCAGCTCTATCTCCTACCTTCCACAGGTACCAGCACTTTATCTAGGAAAAGCAGCTTCAGTTCTTGTCTCCCAAAATGACAGCTGAGGAGTTTAACGAAAAGTCAGTGGCATAGGAAGCTGATTTAACTCAACACTGGGCAGCTTAAATCTAAGGAACTGCAGTTGGAATAAGCCTTGATAGGCTTGTTACTATCTTGTGCTTTAAAAACTTTCCTCTCAAACAATGGCATACACAGCTATTCTAAAAAGCATGGGACACTTGCCTCAGCAATCAGTGACAAGAAAAATACTTTGGTTTTTTTTTAAGGAAATAATTTTTGTGTAGCTGACAACCAGAAGAAAAATAAATTTCTTGTAGTTGACTACCAGAAGAAAAAGAAATTGTTTATTGTGTAAAAATGCAGTTTTGCAATATTTGTACTCAAATCATTATCACTAAAGTTACTGTAATGATCTGTGAAATAGGATTTAAAATTTGCTGTAAGGATTGCGTTCACTTGGTAGAGGTATACGTGGGTTGCTTTAAACTAGGCTGTAATTAAATCCATTGTAATTTCTCCAATTAAAGTAGAGGAGGGTAGTGCCACCTTGAGATTTTTCTGTTACTGGATCTAAACTCTTTGAGAAAGGCTGTATTGGTCTTGGGGAACAAAAGCAGAACTAATAGTTCAAGAATTAACTAGACTTGGCAGCCAAAGTAAATGTTTTCATTTGAAGAAGACACACACTTTTTGCCACATGTAGGCATTTGTCAATGAATTTTTAATCAAAACTGTTTAACTTCTCTTTGGTTTGTTTTCTGGATGATTAATTCAGTAGCACTGCTGTAATTCCTTTGTTTACTTTCACCTACTACTGATTAAGACAAAGGAATTCTAGATGTCTAATGAAATGTAATTGTAAAGCATTTTCTAAATTCTGCAAAGTACATTTTTAGTTGAACAAGACTTTTGTTCATATTTTAAAATAAAGTACATTTCACATTCTTAGTCTTGGAAAAATAATCTTGTTTTAAGAACAAAAACATTCATTTGTGTTTCATTGAATACAAAAGCAGAAGCATACTTTTCAAAATGTATAAAGTTTATTCAAGAACTCAGTTTCCAATTCTTGCAATTTCCTTTTGCATAAAGTTGTATAAAGACAGACAAATGCAAATACTAAAGGACTGTGAAATGGAAAAAAAAGAAAAGGCTCGTGTTTGGGCAATCACCAGTGAAGTCTTTCTATAATTTTTCCACCGTGTAACAATTGCAGCCAGTTGCAAGAACTGCTGTAAATAATTTTTTTTGAGGGAGTAAATACGCAAAGAAATCAGTTCATTATGCTGGTAGTGATTTTTTTTCTCTCCACTTGGATAATACTTTTGGAAATAAACTAGAGAACTGCATACTCTTTCTTCCCTGTGTGCCATAATTTTCTATTACTCTAACTATTTACTGAAGTTTGATTCAAGTAGAAACAGTAATTTTGAAGTATTAAAGAGAGAGGGATAGATGGAGATATCAGAAATGATAATTTAGTGATGTATGAACTGTGTTGAGATTAACAGTAATTTAAGTTGTAGCATCGGCTGATTACACTGGTAATTTTAGCATAAATTTTGTTTCTCTACTAACCACACCTAAAAGAAAAAAAATAGTGACAAGATGTCACCAGTCATGCTTTAAAAATGTGCACAATACAAAAATGGAACAATACTTCTGATGTCAATTGTAGCATAATGGAAAGAAGAATGAAATTTAAGCAGTGAAAAGGATCCCATTGGTGATTCGGGTGATGGCAGTGCTGAGGGTACAGCAGACCTCTTTAGGTTTTGGTACCACTCTGAATCCACCTGTGAACTGAAGCAAGTCCAGAGGATTATCTCCACAAGAAAGGTGGTAGTTATTTCAGTGTCTAAATGAAGTGCCATCATGCTTAACAGTGTTACCAGCCAGGGGACTGCCCCCTGATATTCCTAGCTCCTTAGGGGTCAGGTTTTTCTTGCCTGGAAAGCCTTAATTCAATTCTTTGCTGTGAATTAACTGGCAAATCACATTTGAAAATGTGCCTCCAAAACAAAAGCTTAAAATGTATAACTTTAAAGTACTGTACTTCTATTGCCAGCAGAACAAGAAGATTTTAACTATTTTGCAGTATCTGGCTAACATTTAAGGGTTAGATTAGGAGAATCATTTGATACTCCATGGAAGTGGGCATATGTTCCTTGATGTCAGAAGAATGGCTGAAATTTCTAAGGACTCAAGTCCTAGTTTTGCTGTTAATACTACGCCTGTAAGAGACTGGTGACATTACAGTTTTCCAAGTTACTTGTAGCAGCAGTTTTTAGGTATCTGGCACATGCAAGGGTATTTGCTGATCTTCATTTTAGTACTTATACTTTCTATTCAATGATTAAGCTGAGTCTGCTCATATTTTGGTTTGTAAAATCTTGTGCATGGAGCTGGAACCACCTGAACTGCCTTTAAAAGAATACTGAAGACAGGCTTCTGTCAAAAGTGTGCTTCAGCTGAGGGCTTAGCTGCAGAGACAGATATAGTCAAGAAATACAGGAGATAAACATTTCTCTCCCAATGGCCAACAACCTTGAACTCACTCCTGAAGACAGGAGTGAGTGAGTCTAAGCTCAAGAAAAGAGAATTTCAGATATGGAAGATGTGTGGCTTCCTACTTCTCCTTTAGGCAGTGTTACTTCAGTTGGAGCACTCTCCAGATAACTGAAACCTTGCTTCACTTGCTTAAGCTCAATCTAAGTGTTTCCTACATGTACTACTGAAGCTCTGAGTTTGCATTAATTGCTGAGGGCTCCACCCTGCTGATGAAGTTTCAGTTCTGTACATTAAACTCCCAGAGAAATTGCAAAGGCAGCCCTTGAAGCAGGGACTGCCCTGGGCTTTACCACAATAATTGTGGAAATTGTTAACAGGGGACTCCTTCTCAGCTCTGGCTTTTGTGTGTACCTAGGGATCTCATCTGAGGGTTGGTTTTCCTCCTTTGTTCACCAGAGCTGAAGTAGCAAGTTTTTAAAAAAGTTAGTAGTTATTTTGTCCTGATTCTTCTGTTTTAAGGATGATGATTCATTTTTTTTCCAAAAGGTGGATATTCGTGGTTTATTAACACTATGGGTTAAAATCCTTCTGTAAATAGACACCAAGGCACTATGTGATAGCTCCTTCCTGGATAATAAAATCTAAGAGTGTATACAAAATGGCATCAAAGGAATGAAAAAACCCATGAGGTTTTAACAACGGACTACTAAATACAAATCTTGCTACCCAGAGGTGTGCAAACAATTTATTTGTTTTCAGTGCAACAATGTACAGGGGAACGGGTCTGCAGTCATGTTTGTTTACAAGGCCAATAATCAGTTTGTCAGCTCTGATGAGCATTTTTTTTGTATCCAAAGTCTTAATGTAAAAAATAGTAACAGTTTTACTCTCTCTGTTTGTGATGGAGTCCCACTCTGACAGGATCAGATATACCAGGCAACAGGTGCAGATGGAAATGAAATATTCCTCTTAATTTGTGGGCTACATAAAAGGATTTTTTCCCAGTGCCCAAATAGTTCCTTAGTCAGACAATCTGAAGACATATTTTTTTTCTTTTTACTAGTCCAGCTGGCAGAACAGATTGCCTTGTTGAATTAGCATGTCCTAAAATAAAAAAGGATTTAAATGAATATGACGGTACAGGCAGTAGAACAAACAATTGCTATTATAAAATATAATAACTTAATTCTCTGTTGTATGGTGAATGGATTTGAGACACAGAGAGGCCTTCATGACTTCTGGAGCTTTTTGCATTACTTATTCTTACATGAATCTCAGTAAGAAGCAAATCAGCATAGTGTTGCCAAATTAAAATAGAAAGCTATTAGCAAATTAACATCTTTTACACAGAACTTATACAAATACCGCATTTTTCTATCTTGTGTTATTGCAAGAACAAAATTGCATAGACCATTTGCTGGCACTTTCTGAATTCTCCAAATAATGCTTTGTCTTACAAATAATTCAAGTAGTTCCCTCAATTTAATTTCACCCACTAACACAGTAAGTGTTTACATGTAGTGAGAGGAAAAACCCACAGATCTCAAAAATATGAACAATGACATAATCATCTGACTGAATAATAGTTCGGCAAGGAAACATATTTATTTTTTTATGCTCTCTGTAAGGCTGTTTTCCAAGTGTTACTGACAAAACATGTAATTGGATTCAAGTCATTCTTCTGAAGTGGAAATGTCATTTGTGCTCTTCTTCCCCTTACACCCTGTATTCCAGAATTGCAGATGCAGATTTGTTTCCCAAATGGTGAGTGCTTTGTTTTTAAAATGCTGAAAAGCAGCTTTCAGTGATGCTCTTTAGGAGCAGTACCACACTCAGGTGCGCAGGGGTGTGCGTGCGGCCGTTCCGCGCGCCTCACTGGCAGACCCGGCTGTACTCCTGGCACGTGGAGCCCACGCCGGCCACCGACAAGTAGAGCTTTCCATCTGGGCACACACAGATTTCATAGAGCCCCTGAGAAATCCCGGATCCGCCCCGTGCGCCCTCCGGCAGCTTGGGCAGCCGCACAGTTTCGGCATCGAGCAAAAGCTGGGTGGGAAAAAGGACAAATGGGATTGTTAGAGATAATAAAGCAACAATGGGCCGTGAGAGGATTTGGCTAAGCAGAGGCTTAAGAATGGCCTTTACACAGGACTTGTTACACAAAATGTTTCTTTGAGTCTTGGGATCTTGGCAGAGATACACACAGGGCAGGAATAAGCTGGTGCCCACCCTCCTCTTAGCAGAGAATTGGTGAAGTTCAACAGGGCCAAGTACAGTGTCCTGCACCTTTGTTGGGGCAATCCCCAAAATGGATACAAGAGGGTGATGAATGGATTGAGAGAAGCCCTGAGGAGAAAGATGTGGGGTTATTGACGGCATGGATGTAGCATGAAAACCTATGCTGCATCCAGCTCTGGGGCCCCCAACACAAGGTAGACATGGGCCTGTTGAAATGAGTTCAGAGGAGGGGCACGAAGATGCTCAGAGGGATGGAGCACCTCTCCTATGAGGAAAGGCTGAGAGAATTGGGATTGTCCAGCATGGAGAAGAGAAGGCTCTGGGGGAACCTCATTGTGGCCTTCAAGTAATTAAAGGGGGCCTACAAGAAAGCTGGGGAGGGACCCTTTATCAGCAATAGTGGTTTTAAATTGAAAGAAGATAGATTTAATTTGGATATATAAACGAATTTCTTTCAGTGGTGAGGCACAAGAGCATGCTGCCCAGAGAAATGTGGATGACCCATGCCTGGAAGCGCTCAAAGCCAGACCGGACTGAGCTCTGAGCAGCCTGGTCTAGCTGAAGGTGTCCCTGTCCATGGAAGGGGAAGTTAAACCCCGATGATCTTTAAGGTCCCTTCAAGCACAGTTCACTCTGTGATTCTAAGATGAGTGACAGTGCCCATGCACAGAACAGCAGGACACAAGCACTGCTCTGCACCCAGGTCTGTCCTGGCCTGAGTGCTGAGCCCACACTGCCCAGCAGGCTGCTTAGGGATGGATGTGGGTTGGTCTGTAGCTCCTCTGTGGAAGAACTGCCACAGTACAGCCTTGCAGAGGGGATAAACAGGCTGCTGCATGTTGCCTGCTGTTAATGATGTCTGCAGAGCTTCACTCCTTAATTTTACCGCTCTGGGGCTGTGTCTGCTTCTGAGCCAAGATTCCCCACTGGGGTGCCTGGGAATCACTGTACTATTGGGGAACTAAGCAGTATCCAAGTTTTATTTGAAAGCATCTC
The DNA here is from genome assembly GCA_013400215.1 of Cisticola juncidis. Classification (NCBI taxonomy): domain Eukaryota; kingdom Metazoa; phylum Chordata; class Aves; order Passeriformes; family Cisticolidae; genus Cisticola; species Cisticola juncidis. Next base: position 102,028 of record VXBR01007469.1, on the reverse strand, counting down.
TCTAAGCTAATACAACATTATGTCTGTTGGTAGTATTATTTACACAAATAAAAGTTTTATTATTAGCACTATTAATTTTAATATCCTGCCACCTAAAACCTGAAGAATTAAATTAACAGAACTTGAAAAAAAGACTTGAAGTTATAGTCACACAGAAGATCAACCACAGTTATGGAAAAGATTTGTACTCACCACACCATCACTGCTGTGTAGTTTGATATCCATCTGGGAAAGAGCTTCAATATTCCCAGCTTGTGCTTTGATATTAATTCCTCGTGGTGCATCCATGCTCAAAGATCGAGTTGGTGATTCCAGCCTAAAAGCAGGAGCAGGAAATCAGACAGTAGCACAATCTCATACATTCCTTTATTTTAGAAAAATAAGTGAACATTGAACAAGCCCTTGCAGGCTCTTGCCTGAAGTCATAAAAAAGATGCAGCTTCCCTTTTCTTCAGGCAGACTTGAAAAAGGAGGCAGCTATTTTGAAAACCAAAAAAGCATCCCAAATGAAAATATAGATTAATTCATAATACAAATGCAAGGTATTATTTAATACATAACTGCAGATTATTTCAGTATAATAGTAACTTAATCTACTAACCTGAAACCAGTATTATATTAGCTAGTTTCAATTTGTTTTCATTTTTGACATAGTAATACATTGAAATAAATACAATTAACACAGTCAGTAACTTTTTTAAATCAAGATTTTAGACTATGCAATTAGTTGGACCAAGATTTCACTCAGTATGTGTGTGTGTGTGTTGTTTAACTAGATGACATCTGAAACTTAAAAACTTTTAATCTGAAATAAAAATGATACAGTTTAACAACAGGGAGTTGCAAACCGTGCAGTGCCACAAGGTGGCAGGAAGGCACTGTATTATCTGAGTAATCACCTCGTCGTTTCAGCTGTGCAGAAATGATTTTTATTTTTCAAAGTGATAAGGCTTTGCTTCTTCAGAATTTTGGTATCATTTCCATGCTAAGTAGCAGGGATAGAAGTACTAATTAAAAATCACGAGAAGGAAAGTAAAAGCCCAATCCTAGCAACAAGCTAGCGATTATTTTGATTCTTTTGACCCTTACCTAAAACTGCTTCATCTGGAGGCACTGCAGGATCAGAATTGATAGATTTTGATCATGAATATGCACTCAGCCAACACTTACCAGGTGAATATGAAGGCTAAAAAAAGTGAGACAACTGGTGGTCCCTGTTTACATCTGTGCTAACTTTCCTATTCCCTGGACACATACCAAAGAATGTGAGTTGCATCCACATTGCAGAACACAGACACACCTGTTCACAAACCTGCATGTTCCCACCCACTGTGTTTTCTAGAAATGCAGAGGGTTATGTGTGTGTGTGCATGCACTCCCAGCAGATGCTGTGTGGGCTCCATGGGTGCTCCACAGCTGCCAGTCCAGACGAGTGGAAGCTGTGCCCAAGCAGGTCCTCTACTGGGAATGCATTGTGTAGTAAGTCCAGACTCTTGACTGCCAATAATTGGCAGGAATTAGCTGTTTAATGTACTGGGCCTCTTTCAATTCTTCCTTTTCTTTTTGTTTTCCTGTTACTTCATTAAAACCAGAATGTAAAAGAAGACAGTTTGTGCTTGTGAGAAAGCCCAGTTGTATCTTCGAATTCTGAAGACACTAAATCCAGCTGATAACTTAAAACCTAAATCCATGATATCTAAGCACAGTCACTGAAACATCATTTTTTATCCTAAAATCTGAAAATAGCTCAGGCAATATTGGCTTATCACTGCTGGCCAGAGTTAGCAGAAGATTCTGTCTTCTCTGATCTTCAAAGGTCCCTTCCAACCCAAATCATTCCACAGCTTTATGTTTCTATGATCTGCCTCTCCGTGACACCTCCCGGGTTCATCACCTTCAATTAGTTTAAACTCCAGACTGATAAATCAATAAAATACTTACAATGGGTAAATGTATCATTGCCCCATATTGAGACCATATCCCTAGAATAATTTAATGCCTCATTCCATGAATCTGAGTTTGTTCTGCATCAGACAACAAATACAGTATTAGTAATCTTTATTAAGAATTTACCAGCTTTTGCATGAATTTTTGCCTTAGATCTCTAGATTTATATCTCTATGAAATAGAAAATCAGTTCTTCCCTGAGTGATTAATGTGGGAGGTCTGCTTCACGGGAATATTTTTCAGTGCACATTTGTATGCATTATATACCAAAAAATTAAACAAAGTTTCTATTTTCAATCTTTTAGTATAGTTTCACAAGTTAATGTCAAGGCAGTTAAATATAACTCTGCCATAGTTTGTCTTAACAAAAAGCTTTAAACTCTTAAATAGCTCATGTTCTTTTGCAAAGTATTTCACCTACATAAGCAAATTATAAGTAGGCATAAATTTTTACTTTTAAACTCCATTGAATATCACAAGACAGCAGAGTGGGACAAATTTCTGAGAGTATATCAGACCTGGAGTTTAAAAAGCAATCAAACACGAGAGAAATATTTCTTACTTTCTACAAAAATTAATGCTGGCATGAAGCCTACAGACTTTGGAAGCACTTAGATTTATGATATGACATACACATAATTTAAATTACATTGCAGAATTACATTCGCTATATTAATCACAAACCTAAATTTCTGCTGTTTATGCAGGCCCTATTTCTAGATTAACTCAGCCTGGATTTGCCTAATTAAGCATGTCATTGAAGCTTCCTGGCAATGCAAACTGTCGTGAGTCAGTGACGTGAACTGTAATACACGAGATGGTAGCAAAGGCAAGAGTCAATAACATTAATGATGCATTTCCTCGAGCAGTAGTCAAAGGTTTGGTGTCTGAAGTCCAGATGGACTCAAAGGGAAATGGGCACCTAGTGTAGAAGCGACCTGAGTTGAACCTTGGCTTTGAATGTCCCTTCTCAGTCCCCACATTGATGTGCATGCCTCAGGTGTCCTGGCAAAACACGAATTCAGTTTGTTTGCAAATGGTCGAGGGTGCTTGGAGACTAAGAGCAAAGGAATTATTTGTTTTAGAGTTGTTGGTCACTTTATAGTGTTTGAATTTGAGCGTTAGAATGATGACGGTATATATTGTTACCAGGCACTTTATCTTTTTTTTTTTAAACTACCAGACACATAAATTACATTTAAGATCAAGTGAATGATCTTTACCATCTAGGGGAATTAATCTATGTAATGGGCTGTCCTAAATGTGGCATCTGTCACAGCCTCTATTTCACTTGGGAAGATGAATTCTGTATTTAAGAGTAGCTTCTAGGAACTGTGGTAGCTGCCAGGGTCAATTAGCAAGGGGTGTGGTGCAAGAGAAATTGATCTGGGCAGCACAACATTTGATGCCAAGGACCTGACAGCCCATTACACGTGTCCTGAGGAGTACTCAGGACTAGCTGTTGCCAGATGGATGCCCATAAAGACTGGAGCACATCAGGTGTTCTCCAAGAGATCACAACTTTCAGAATAGTTTAACACAAATGTCACCTTGTCCATGGACCCCAAACACTTCCACAATGAAAATCAAGACATGGAGAGCTCAGGCCACTGGGAGCTTTCCCTCAAAAGCATGTTTCTAATTTGAACTAAGACACTCAAATAGACACACCCACAGATTGTAAGGCAGTGCAAGCTATATCTGGGCTCACCTGCTGGATAGTTACTTTGCCTTGCTCCCTTCACCACGATGCCTGCAGCCTGAGAAGCTGCAACATGTCAGCTTATGAAAAGCAGGGAAGGGTGAGGGAATAGGTGGTCCCTGGTAGTATTTTATAGCTGTCATTTGCTTGATATTGGTTCTCCATAGTCCATTGCAAATAAAGCAATTGATTACAGCAAAGATAATATTTTCATTGCTGTCTTACTTTTTGGTAAGAGTTCCAGGAGTCAACTATACTGTCTTGTCTGGCTGCCAAAAAAAATTGGTGCTGAGCTGTGCTAAATAATTCATGAAGGACTGTGTGAAAAATATTCTGAGGGATCCTTGACAGCATCCAAGCTGTGGATCTGAAACCACCCCAAACAACCTAAAGGCCTGGAGATTTCCCTTTTCCTATAAGCATGTTGCTAACTTGTGGAGATGCCAGGTCACCAGAAATCGCTCAGTTGGCTGTTAGGGAGGATGTGAGGGCAGTGACAGCCTGCAGCAGTTCTGGTAAAGAAGCAGATGACACTGCCTGTGCATGCTGCAGGAATATTGATCTCTTTTTCCATCCTGGTCTGGCATGAGTCAGAAGGACACTTTACAGATCTTGTAAGTACCACAAGGCACTAGAAAGCAGATTCTAGCACTGAAGAAAGACTACCACAAATTTCTTACTGCAGTTTGGGGTTGCTCAACTCTTAGTGCAGGACAGAGGAACCAGCTTGCTCTTGGGTAATTGCTTAACCTTTCCTTCTGACTCATTTTGACCTTTCCAGCTCATCTCTACTGAATTCATCTCTACTGAATTCAATGGGAAGACAATTCCATGGTATGACCTTAGAGGGAAGTTACCCGCCTGTTTGCATTCTTCCCAGCAGCTATCTAAGGAGGATCAGGGTTACTGTAACTGGAGTGAACAGGTCCAGGATCAACACCACCTCTAATACTGTAGTGCACCCAGCAACTGTGCATCCCTGGAAGTGTCCAAGGTCAGGCTGGATAGGGCCTTGAGCAATGGGATCTAGTGGAGGGCGTACCTACTCATGACAGGGGGTTGGAACAAGATGATCCTAAAGGACCCTTGCAACCCAAACCATTTTGGGATTCTATAATCAAAACATCTTTTTCACATCATCAGGTAAGGAAGAGACCCTCGTATGCCTTTGGTGTGCAAAAAGAAATCCTGCCATGAACACCAGCCCCAGAGTTCGTTTGACTTTGTAAAGGTTAAAGGGGAACAGAAATTAAATTATGCCAAGACTAGAGGTCATGGAGCAAAGGATGAACAGAAAAGGAAAGAAAAGAAGAGGAAAAAAAAGACACATGAGGAAAAAGGGGAAAAAGGACAATCTTTAACCTGTCAAGGAACTAATGTTTTGAAAGGCAAAAAAGCAGCCTAGAGGATTCTGTGGGCTTAATTGGTCTTGGTTCTCTATAGATGTCTGCTTTGAGCCCTGCTTTTTGAATGCATGTTAACCTTTAAAAGGCAATAGCAGTATATTGACTTTTTGATTAGTCTGAAAGCAGTCCAATTCCCCAGCCATGCAGCTAGACATTGTAAGAGAGTAAACCATAGGCAGAGCATGCACTAGTCACAAAGGCAAAAGAGATTGTCAGTGTTTATTTATGGTGCAGTATATACAATTTCTAACTATATCCTTTCTTTATGAGGCAGCTGGATTCCTGCTGACATGAGCTGAGCAAAACTGGGCTGGAGTTCTAGAGGTGGAGAGTGAGCAGCAGACACAGAGTAATGCCTACTGCCAATCCCCACCCCCTTTCACTTATCTCCCAGCAGCTTGCTGTTTTGAGGTCAGGTGAGTGGGGAGGGCGACCAGGATGTAGCAAGAATTTGATTACCCAGACTTGAGGATCTTGGTGTTCTGCCTTGTGGCTTTTGGTTGCTTGCCAGAAGGTCCAAAGGCAAAGAAGGACAAAACAACAGGACTGAGACCTCAGACTCGATATATGCCTCATTTCTGTATTTTGTAAAGGCACTTCTTTTGGAACGCCTCCTAAAATTACATCTCCTTGCAAAGAGGAAAAATGAGTCTCACAGCATATTCCAGCAACCGTGCCGATCTTAAGGACACGGAAGTATCATTATTCAACAGAAAACTGTGATAGCTCTTACTGAATGTCAATGAATAGAAAATACTAATGACTCATTAAATCTTCCCCAATCAGTTTCTGTGTAATGAAAATATAGCAGTTACTTAGTCAAGCCTTAGCACAAAACTCTGATTTGACGTAACTTCTATAAATCTTTCAAATGCTGACTGATTTTTCTTTCTAAAAGGTCCCATTTTACAGCACACCTACTGAATTCCTTCCTTTAGAGATGGAATAATCCCGTCCCACCTGGATGATATTGTCTTCCATGTTGCCTTCGTTCACTTTGATATTTTAAATCTGAACTTCCCTGAATTAAACTAAACGAGACATAATGAGAAAAACTGGCTGAAAAACTGCATTCATTTTTTCTAGCTTAGTTCAAAAAATCATTTTCCAAGGATTATTGCCTCTGGGAGTTGCCTGAACTAGGACGTATATTCTGTTTCAGGAAGACTAATGTCAATATCTACAGCTCCTATACACTGAATACTATTTTAATATATTATTATTTATGCCACAATAAAATGTAATATGCAAACCAGCATGTTTTTAATGAATCAAAATTTAACAGCAATTATCTTAAATTTTAAAAAGAGAACATTTAATAATTTTCTACAAAGTGAATTTGGCTCTTCCATTGCAGAAAAAATTACAGGAAAACTTACAGTAGCACGAGATACAACTTTATATCAAAACTGTGCCTTCATCTTAACTGTGCCAAAATTTTTAACTCCAATAAATTTTTTGTGTCAATAATAAAAAAGATCACCAGTCTCTTGTGAAAATACAGAAAAGTTGTCTGTTAACACTGTAAGAAAACAGTGTTAGCAAGGGTCCAAGTGAATTCAGAGAACCACACTTTGAAAATACCTGATTAGAGACAAGTGTACGTACACAGGAACTCCATTAGAGAAAAATTATTTGGGTGGAATATAAGCAGCTGTTCTTAAAGCACCTCATTTTTTCAGGAATTCTGAAGCTTTTATAAAAAAATCTTCAGTGACCCTATGTTGTAACTTAAAGACTATAAAAATGATAGAGCAATCTGTTCTGATTTGATTTTAAAAGTAAAATTAAAAGTAAAACTAAAATTTAAAAGTTTCTTGATTCTTCTGCTTATTGCTTAAATGCTTTTATGAAAATTTCATTTTGGAAGGTCCATACTTTGCCTCCAATCACTTGGGGAAGTCTCAAAATGTGTTGTGCTTTGCTACAGCTTTTAACACCTCTGACCTCTGAAAATACACAGAAATGCACCTTGCAATGCACTGAAACATTCCAAATACATTCATGGAATGGAGAAACCAAGAAATCAGATCAAAAATACTCACTAGGCTCAAATAAGCAACCTATAGGGAATGCATTTTCTAAAGCTAAAACAGTCTTGTAATGACCTTTTGGAATGTTGAGCCACTACAGTAATGGATCTTAGGCTCTTTATGCTTTTTATGTTAAGAGCATCATTGCATGAAAACAAAATAATAATTAATCAGATTCTTTTGTAAATTAGTTTTTCCATAGATCAATTAATCCATTTATACCTATTTATTCCTATATTTAAATAATTTTATCCATGGACTTAATACAAGCTTATAGCTCAAAGATCTTGGATATGGAGTCAAGTCTGCTATGAGCCCTACTGCTGCATCAGGGTGTCCAGCTTCTACATATTCCAACATTAGAGATGCAGGACCCAGGAAAGCAACCTGGATTGTGGTCCTCTAATGATGTCTGTGCTAAGGACTCCATGAAAGAAAAGCCCTAACAATATAAGGCTTTTATCCTTTGTTGGGCTGGGGGCAATCTGGTGACTCCAGATTAGAAGAAAAGTGAGACTGTGCTATTTTCCTGATACATATTTGAATATTCATAAGCTTTAAGAAAGAAGTCAGTTACAGAGGATATTGGAGATGAGTGTGCAGTGTAGGATAGAAAACCAGAAAAATGTTCAAAACAAGACTTGCAGGAGCAGCTGTAGAAGATAAGAAATATATATGAAAATACATGGGATGCACAACTATCAAGATTAGTACAAAAAAGAAATCAGAATTTGATGCAGAAAATACAGAGAAGGTTTTGAAGGAAGAAGAGATTCAAAAACTGGATAGCAATGAAAACACTTGGACTTTTGAAATTCTCTAAATCTTTAGTGAGTGTAAGACAACCATGGATTTTTACCAACTAAGAAAGGATACCTCTTTTAGGTAAATATGATTGTGTCATGACTTTTCTGAAAAGAAAAAATCATAGTATGGCTGGGGCCTCCAAGCTAATTATTAGCTTGGAAGGACTCATTACATCATGCCTAATTTTAAACAAGAACCAGTAATTGGCAGCATTTTCTAATCCTAGCCACATGGTTATATAAACTATGATTAGCAATTTAGATGAACTTATGACATACTGGGTTCCAAGTGGAAAGCCTTTATTCTGTAATCTGAACATTTCCTAGCACACTGTCTTGTTTCTTATGATGAATTTTCATTTCTTCAGATCTTAACCAAACATGGTTTAGTTGGTAAGTGCATAATTCCTAAAGAAATGCCATTGATCCCCCATGCACCCTTCAAAATTATTAGAAAGAAAGAACTAGTGCTAGAGCATAGTTAATTGGCTCTGTTTTAGGTAGCTGTGTAAAATGCCCTCCCAATACCTGTTGCCTTCCACTAAAAGTGATGAGATGCGGTGCAGGTATCTACACCTAGATGTCCAAATAAATCAAATCAATTCCACCAGAACATCTGCCCAGACAGTTGTAAACCCCTGGGGCCTTGCTCCAGGAATACAGTTACAAATAATTTCTGTGTGAGTGGCTTGTGAGAGGATCCCTTTCCACTTCAGCAAATGAATGAATGAATGAATGAACAAATGAATGAACGAATGAATGAATGATTTTGCTTGCAAGAAAGAGGAGCATTCTAAACCTGGATGGAGATCTGAGATGTGTCTGCATATGCTGGGCACACAGAGGTCCTCTAGCTTTGGACTCAGTTGTATGAATGCAGCCTAAATATGTAAGAGATGAATGGTAACCAGGAGTGTGTGCTGAACCATCAGCTAAATCACATGAACAATGAAAAAATAACTTAGAATCAGCAAAAATGTTAGGCATATGCAGATGAAGGGTTTTTTTTACGTTTTCAATTTTTAGCCCTACTCCATAGGCATAGGAAGCACAGTTGATTTTTAAATAAATAAATCTACTAGGGTTTTTTTTTTAAGCTCATTATGTCTTATGGAAAAAATGATCAAGGATAATGATCAAGGGCAGAACCCCTAGGCACTGCATTGCTTTTGGGTGCCATTCTTAGATATTGGGACTATCTGCTGCTCTTGAAGGTGTCAGCTGGTGTTTTCTTTAGCATATTTTTCTTTCCTTTAATTTAAATAAAAAATTCTTCTGATACTTTTATTTCTTGAAATAGCCTGTGTTCCAAGTTAGTTCTGTATTTATGTTGTAAATCTGAAGTGCGTGGCAGCAGATGATTCCAGGACAGATCAGCTATGAGATTCTGGATTCAAGGGAATTGTTCAGCATAAGCACAGCAAGCACTAACATTGCTTATGGCTTAGGGGGGATCTCTGTGCACAAGCACAATTACAAAGCCAGATTTGAATAACAGATGTTTCCAGCTCCCAAGGTTTTGGCTAACAGATTTTTTTTTTTTTAGGTAAGCCACATAAAAAGAAATGCTCAAAATTCTAGAACAAATACGTTTATATGCTCTCAAAAAAAAGAATAAAACCGTTCCCAGATTTAATGGCACTCTGAAAAGGCTCTAAAAGCAATTTAAAACAACATTTATAATGTATTCCAAAACATAGCAGATATGATTATCGCAGTGTACTTATTTGTTTACTAGCTCCCCGTCCATTTTAAATATTGAGGATTTTTTTCCTGTTTGCCCACTGTCACTCAATGCAGAGCTGCTGACGGAATGAATACTAAAGATAAGACTGAAACATATTAAAATAGAAGCTTCTCAGACTGACAGACAGTTGTGATGAAGAGTGGTAAGAGCTAATTCAAAAGAGGTCTCTGTGATGACATCAATTTTATCATATGCTGACTCTCTAGGTAATTAAAAATGACCAAGACCCCAGTGAATGTGATTAAATCTGGCACATCACAGATGTTTCCAGCATAGCTATCTTTTTCAAATTACTTTAATAATATTATAAAATAATGTCTTGTATTATAAAATTTTAATCTCGTATAATAACAGCACTTGCATCATTGTTGTAAAAAATGGGGTTAGTATTTTCCTGATGATTAGTTTCATAAAATTATCTTCCAGGCTGAAATTTGTCATGCCTTTCTTTTATATGTATCTCAAGCAATTTTTTATTTATTATGCTGAAACACAGAAAGATTTCAAGTAACTGGAATTCTTCAGTACCTGTTGTTCACAGTGTCCACATGTTCTCCATGAAAATAAACACTCAGGTGAAGAGGCTTCACTGAAAAGCAGGTCATACCCTTTCCTTCTTGTGACTGCTAGTAGTGGCTGAATGTGCCACGCTGTCATCAGACTCCTCACAACTGAAGTATCACAACTGTGCACACAGTCGGAGGGCGAGGGGAAAGAGTGAGTAGTGATGGTGTACATGGGCAATGCATCTTGGAAGTGTTACTTGTATCAGGAAATAACTCCTTTTCCAGTGTTTGCCACACCCACATCCTTAGGGTGGGTGTCTCCTGTTTCATGCCTCCTCCCCAGTTCTCTTGACATATGTGCAGATGGATATGTAGATGAAAGATAATGTAAGGAATGATCTGCTCAACTCAGTATTACCACTTGGATCAGTGACAGCATAATCAGGCTTACAAACAGGGCTCCAGGTGGTCATCTGCAAGGTGGTGTCTAGAACTGTGACAATCACTAACCAAGTTTTCACAGTAGCTTGTGCTCTAGTGGAATACGCTGTAATCACCGGTGACAAGTTCACTTTAGCAGACTCACCGAGCAGTCTGACATTGTCAGGGACCCAGATAAACAGGTGCATTCATCATTACAGCTTTGCTCTTTGTGCTACTGACACAAACAGCCATGGAAAATACTGAAATGACTGCCCCATAAGAGCAGCAGAAACAACTTCTATTGGTTTTAATGTGTTAAGTGACATCTCTGAAAAACTGAGGCTTTAGGAAGAACATCAGCCACGTGACTGGAGCAAGTCAAAGTCATTTATGACAGCGCTTGCAAAATTCTTTTTACTTTAGCACTAACATTTGTAGGTAAAATCACTACTTACAAGACAACCAGATGTGATGTAATACACAAGACTTTGCTAAAAAAGTTTTTTAAAATATCCAATTCAGGAATGCTTCTGAAAAGATGATCAACACGATGCCCTGTACTATCCAATCCTTCTAAACTATACCTTTTTACATATTTGAGTCCACCAGATGAATGGAAAGAAATTGTTTAAAGCTTCCAAAAGACGTAGTTGGTGGTGTTCTTAATTAACCTGATTATGAAAAGTACCTGAATGCAAATTTGTATCTAGCTAATTAAAGCTAGGGCTCATAAAATTACACTGCAGTAGGAATATCTCACTAGTCAGGGAGCAGAGATGCCTTGCAAACACTGAATCATAACCTTAGTCTTGCTTTCCATTATTTAATTCATTCTCTTCTGACTGACTGGGCTTTTGATTTACATAATGAATGCAAATCAAAATGACTGTACTTCAATTAGTGAGATGATATTTTTAGGCAACTAGCATGTGAGCATTAGTATTACAACTATGATTAAACAATTATTTGGCAAATATTTTTCCCCTGGTTGGCTTCTATACATTTCTCTAGATTTCCTTCATAATTCTTACTCACACAGCCATAAAACTCCACAAATTCAATTTCCAGCCTTCTCTCTGTCTTATTACACAGTTTAACCATAGCAAATACTTCAAGTGCAAAAGAAAAAATAATATCGATGGGAAATGGAAAAGATAAAAATAAGACTTCAGAAAGAATCTGAGAGAAGTAGAAGCCATACCTCCATCAATAGAGTTTTTGGATACCACAGAATAGATATAAAATTCAAGAGTATATGTCAATTATGAATATATAGACAGGGAAAAGTCTACCAGGTAAAAGTACAATAATTTACCCCAACCAGATACCCAGAAACCATACAATTGGCCCTCAAATTATCAATACTCTGTAACAAGTCAGTCACATACCACTAAATATATATCTTTATGCTTTTAAGTGTTGGAGAGCTACTTCACTTAAATATAAAACAATTCTTCTTAAAGCACACATTTAAAGTTTCATTTAATACCAATATTATACATTTGTTTAGAACACATCCATTTCCCTGGGGAATATTGAAACATTTTCAGTATATACCCATAAACCATTAAATATATCCATATTCTGGTAACATATCTCTCTCTCTAAATTTATAATCATATTCTGACAAAAGTTGACTCTCTGGAACAGTGATATCATTCCTGCTACAGTGCTTTCCAAAATCAAGGCAGTGGAATGATGTGGATCATTCCGAACTTGGATGTAAACCCTTGGTTAAAGGACTGTCAGAATACCACTAGCTGAATGTAGTAAAAGTGGTTTCCCACAGGATTTGTGCTCAGAAGGCACAGCTGCTGGCTGTCAGACAGCCATACATGGCAAATATGAGAACAAAGATAGTACTAATTCATAAGCATTATATTCATTATTCATAATATACAGTTAGTTGATACATGGAAAAATGGCACATTCATAAGCACACTTCTGTAAGTTTGGGAAATGCAAATGCTCAGCTCAGAAACATTGTTTTGAGATTTAAAGAGTTTTGCTGATCCACTGCTTTCCCTTAGAAAACCAAGGCCATGTAGATTACAAGAAGCAAACGGTATCGAAATGACAAAACTGTGTATGAACTCCATGTTATTCAAGGATACAAAATTTAGGAGGAATACAAGAATAGGCTGTATTATATTATAAATAATATATAATAAAAGCTGTTGTAAGTTATCAGAAAAATATGTCAGCATCAGACTTGAAAAATGTCTAAACTTAGACACCAGTTTTCAGAGACTGTTATTTGAGAACAGGGGATATAAAAATGTATGTGTGCTGGGATGAAACTCTGGATAACAGAGTTATCAGAAGAGGCTATTTGAGTACTTAATATGAAACCTGGGGAAAAGATGGCTTCCAGGGAATTGTTATAAATGTCTTTGTCCAGATCATTTAGTTCCAGGAGTTGCTGTTGCAGGCTTTTGACCTACATTTTGGATCGCAAGGTACATGTCTGAACACGACGTTTCCTAATTCTGCTTAAATTCCATTTTTTTCTGGGAAGCAAGACACCTCTTTTCCATTAAAACTTGGCTGTGATCCAGTTATAGGTGTCAGCCAAATAAATTCTTGGGAAGCCCCATGTCTTGGGTTTCCAAACCAAGACACCCCAGGAGACCTTGACTGAGACAAGTTCTCAAGGTGCCAAATATACACCAAAGTCCAAGGCATCATGAAGAGCCATGGAAAAGGCTACAAAATAAGTTGGCAGGAATAAAGAGCTGGATCATGGCAGTCACTGACATATTTCTGTTCTCACTGTGACTATTGGCTGTTTTCAACCAGGTGCCTCCTCATGGGTATTTGTCTGGGAGGGAAATGTCCTGGGACATTAATTACATGCAAGGTCCCATTTCTAGGTGTCCATTGGGTCCTAAAGTCTTAAAAAAATTGTAAATGAAAACAATATATCTTATTTAGATTTAAGAAATCCATTAAAAAAATTAAAAAGTACGCAATGTTATTTTAAATTTAGGAAAACTGCAATCTTGAAATGAAGATTTTGTTCTTTTAATTCTTCCTGCCAGTTAGAAGCAAGTGCAAGGACTTCTCTTCTTTATGAGTGAGTCATAAATTTGGTCTTTTAGACTGAAAAGTACTCTATAATTTTCCTTCAAATTACAAATGAAAAGACAGTTACTGACCACAGTATAATTGCATTGCTCTGTCTCCATAATTTAGCTATAAAAAGACACGTTCTAACTATATCTCTGTTTCCAGAAAAGAAGTCCATCTTGAATTCAGCATTTGGACAAGAATGTGTAATTCAGAGGCCATTTGTGTCAACTTTGTTTGAAATCCTGCTCTAAATCTGAATAAGAGAGAAAGAATGTGGCCCCCATTCCTATGACACGAGCATTAAGAGCTTCCCAGTCAGCTCCTTGAAACCTGCAACTCCATTTGCAGAGGATGGGGTTTCTCAAAACACTATTCCCCACATTTAATGCTGCAGACCATGGCACTTTATAACACATTCATCCAGCATATCACATCCACATGGAACAGCACAACAGCACATTTTTCTATTTTTATAGAAAAATAAAGGAAAAATAGCAGAAGATTAACAGATCGTTAAAGTGTGGAGGTAAGGCTCAAGGTAAGTAAATATGTTATATTAACTGTAACTCTATACTCACTACCCATGCTTCTGGAAAGGAAGCATGTTCAAATCTAAAATAGTAAAGTCATACTTGAAATTGCATTTTAAACTTTGAAGTGCTTTTCAGTGGATAGGTATTTAATAGTGTGGAATGAAACAAAATATTTATAAAGCATTACAAAATACTCATTTTTGATAAACTTGTCTGACCTCCTTCACAACAGAGTGCATGAAATTTGTTTATGCTGACACTTAAGATTACCCTTGAAAGTAACCTTTTTCCAGCTTGACAAAATGGTCTTCACTGCCTACATCTTCATTTACCATCTGCACTGCAGACCAGTGCATTTCCTTCCTAAACCTCTCCAGAAGCCCCTCATGAAATCATTGCCATCTCTGCTTTCAAACTTGACACTGATTATGACAGAAAAAGAAAATAAATTAAAGGACTGAAGCATCCTGAACTGCTCTGGGTAAAGGCCTACCAGGATGGGAGAGAGGAGAGGGATGTTTTACAAGGGCATGTAGTGATAGAACAAGTGTGTCAGTGGCCATCTTGCTAGTTCCCTGACATCACACCACTTACCAGTAATTCTGTTAATTCTGGAAAAGTCTACACTTTTCCCTATTTTAAATTAATCAAAGACAGAACTGAGTGGGATTTTATGTATTGCATTTGAACTTTGCTAACAAATAGCAACATTCTAGATCAAAACTTGTGTTTGTAGCTGATATGGTAAAAGTCACTAAATGGGTAAGCTGTGAAGTAAACTCATCCATGGAGGAGAATTTTAGGAACACCTTGAATTAAGCATGGTGTTTTCCCTCCTACTGTTATCCTAGTTCAAAAAGAGGTCAAACAATTATAGTAACAATAGTTGTATGTAGTCAGGAACATTGTAATTGTTTAACAAAAGTGCAAATAAGAACTTAAGATGTAACAGCACATAACTGTTGTATGGTGTGTATAACTACTGGATGTAGAATAAAACTATATTAAGCCTATTAAAATATTAATTAATTATGCATTTGAAGCAATGTAACAAACACAGAAAATAATAGATATGTATCAAATTAAAATTCGCAAATTTTCTTGACTTTGCAATTAAGAAAATCAATTTCCTACTTCACCGAAGTTGAGATAATCACAGAAAATGTCCAATTTACATAATGAATCTACTCCCTGCAAAACCAGACAATATATTGGTCAAAGTTTCTCATATCCAAATCTACTGTAACAGAAGTAACACATTTTTGAAAGTGGACATCAATATGTTAAAAATAATGCCTCATACTGTGTTCAAATGTAAGCACAATGTAAAGTGCATCTTAAGTATAAATGAGACAATCAAAATAATTATCTTAACAGTCTCTCATTTATCTTTCTTAATATGAAAATTCAACCAGCAAGATACAGACAGTGTTTTTGAAAGCTTACATCAGTTTCCACTATTCTCTAGTAGTTATCCTTATTGGAGAGGAAAACTAAGAAGAGAAATTATGATAGAAAGTAGCAAACTGCCAAGGTATGAAAGGACAGGAATACAATCGTTAAAGAGATCCTCTTTCATTTCAAATCTTTCTTTGAACAGGCTTATGAAATGAAAGATAACATGTTCATGAAGAGAATATAATTTGAGTTTATTACCTCATCATAAGCAGCATATTATAAACTAATTTGGGATACTCAAAATTAAACAGAGTAATGCACAAAGAAATGCTATCCCAGAATTAAGGACCTCTGAAACACTCAAAGTACTTAATGATTTTCTCAGCCCAAACTGCTTTTTAGTAATTTTCAGCTTTTTCTTCATTTCACTTCTTTTCTTTTTACTGTGTTCTCTGAGGCTGCCCCAACCAATTTTTAATTTTCTACATACATCAGAGCTTCATGTATTTCCAAACTTTTCTTTTTAGTCTACTTCCTCAGAAACCAGTTTTTCAAAAATCTTGACTAATTATAGGTTGATGACCTGCTGCAGACAAATAACTTATATTTTGACATAGTAGAAAAAAAAATCGTATTTCAAAGTGTTTAAAAACTGAAAAATTGAAGTTTACAGACAATCTTTCCACAAGGTTTTAAAATATATTCACCATCAGCAACAAATAATTCATAACATATTTCAAAATTGCAGAACAATATACATGATTTTCCTTCATATATAATAATACCTTGTCACATAAACCAGAAAAAAAAGTTATTAGCAATTCTGTATTGAAAATCATGTATTCAAAAAAATGTGAATATTTACAGAAAATTACATTTACTTATTAGATTTATGTATAAATTCTTACCTAAGCTGTTTAAAAGCTTCTGCTTTCACAAGTGGTGTTTCTACAGAATGTTCAAAAAGTGCTCCTTCAGGCCCTGCAAAAAAAAACAAAAGAAGGAAAATACTGTAATGAAACAGTTGAAATATAACACAAAAACAGCAAGAAGGTTTTTTTTTAATATGGCCCCTTTGATGCTGGAAATCAAGATAAGAGAACACACGTTAAGAATTACAAGACAATTGAAATGCAGCTATGTTATTACCATTGCAGTATTTATTGGCTGGAACACTACAGTATATAACTAATGTAAATGTACAGCTGTAAATTCTTAAAATGAAATCTAAAAAGTCTGAAGACAGAGAAATTTTAAACTACTTGTGACAATAAAGTAAGTAATTAAGATTTATACAATGTAACTTTCATTACAGTTAATAGAGATCATTAAAATCCCACAAAACCTTTGCAAATACTATAGTCCTAAATAATCATATTTATTTTATACTGTTCCGTGCACGTCACCACTTCTGTCATACCACTTTATCAAAGATTTTCCCCTATTTATAGTCAGACTTGCTGAATATGAAAGGGTGTTTCTGCATGCAAAATGGGATCAGATAGTTTACATCTTGTTACACAAACAGTTTATTCCGAAGAGGAAGAAACTGTGGGAACTCAGCCTCACCAGGAGCCTCCCTGTTGGACCTGAAAATCTTCCAAGGGCCTCCATTTCTGCTCTCCCGAGTATTAGCATTATTTCAGTATTAACAGCCCAGTGACCACCTCCCACCTAAGCTCCACGAGGATCAGGAAATCGGCTGATGTGGGACAAAAGCCCCTCAGCAACAGGGACAGGTCAAAACAGCAGCTGAACACCACCCTCCACAGCAAGGGTGCAGCCTCTCAACTTCTGTTCCTTGGCTTTGTGAACATACTCATCAAAAACTGGAGAGCTCTTAGGCTGACAGATCCCCTCTGGCTTTGAGGATTCACATATCTGAGCACTTTGCTGGTGAACATGCAGCAAGGCAATATAAATTTTAATAGTTAGGATATTAGTCAAGGTGGCTTGTCTGGCTGCTCTTAACGCCGTTACCCTCTGGAAAGAATTCTGGGCTGTAAAAATCCCTACATCATGGATTTGGGCTCTGTCTAGACAAAGAATGGCAATGGATGATTAAAAAGTGTGGTGTAGATTATATAAATGTGCTATTAAATTGCATTAAATGTGGTATAAAGGGAAAAACAGAATCAAGAATTGGTTGGGGCAACCTCAGAGAACCTGGTAAAAGGAAAAGAAGTGAAATCAACAAAAAATACTAAAAATTGATAGATTGCTGAGACAACTGATAGGAAGACTGTCACTTCATGAGGACTGCAGGAAAATTCTCAAGATGTCCTGAGAAGGCATGAAATGTGCTGCATTTTGAGAGGAGTTTTAGCTGAAATTGTGATTCCTTAGAATGAAACCTCCTTGGCTTGGATGGAAGAGAAGTACACAAGATACAAGAATTACCATATTAAATCACTTCAGCACTTTGAAGTTTCATTGATTTACTAAGCTTGAATTTAGATTTTATTTAGATGTAGATACCCTTCTCATAAATTCAAATAGAATAATCTTTCTGTAAATTACTAACTGGCATAAATATAATACTAGAAAACTTTGAATTTATTAGTTCAGACAGAACTTTAACTGCTTCATTAACATTTCATTCCATTTTCATTCACATTAGGATTATTCTGCACCTTAAGAAATTAAAAACGTTTATCAGATGCTGATTTGGTCAAAGTAAGATATTTTGCAAAGATATTGTGATCTGTAGAAGTGCAGCTGTGGCACTTGAAGACATGACTTAGTGGCAGACTTAGCAGTGCTGGGTTAATGGTTCAGCTTGGTGATCTTATGAGTTCTTTTCCAACCAATAGGTGATTCTATGATCCCATGATTCTACAAAGACAAGTAAGTGGTTGCAGAGATAGTACCGGTTTCATGGAAAGAGGGGCTAACACAAGAAAGAGAACAGGAAACATCAGTGGTAATGTTCTGGGCAGTGGGCAGGTGGTGTAAAACAGAATGAAAAGGCTTATTTCCTGTCACCTCTAAGCAAGAAAAAACCCTTGCCTTTAATGTGAGTAAAACTCCTTCATCAAACAGCATTAAGTTTTAACAGTATGGCATTAATAGAAAAAAATCGCAAGGCAACCTTTTTTTGAAAATGGCCCTAAATTGATTTCCTGTCTTCATTTCCTACTTTATCTTTTTAACTGTGATATGACTACTACTATATTTGCTATTTTATAGGCTACTGTTTATTAAGATACTGTGATTTATTCCTAAAATACACAAGAAGAAATTAATTTTCTCAGTCAGAGGACTGAAGTCAGCAAGATACATTAACATCCCACACACCCCATCAGGCAAGGACCATTTGCCTCCTCAAAGTCTAACAGAATGTTTACTCATACCCTCAAATTGCCTCCTACTTAACTTACCTTCTGAGCAGAAGTGTTTAAATTAAACACACTTTGTCACATTGCACTTCAGCATTAGCTATGCAAACTGAAATCCTTTGCACAGAACAGAGCACCAGAAAATCACAGACAATACTCAGCAAATACTTTAGAGGATTTTTTAAAAGACAAACAAGAACAAGGGCAAGTAGCAAACTGGAGAAAGGGTGATACAAATATGCTTCTCTATATAAACAGTGATCCTCTCTGCCCTGCCAGCTTTAAGAAAAAACCGTGTAGATGTGGCACTAGGGGATGTGGTTTAGTGGTGAACACAGCAGTGTTAGGTGAACGGCCGGGAGTGATCTTAGAGATCTTCTCTAACCCGTACAATTCTGTGTTTCTATGAGCCTGCCCTGACAGGGTTAGAAAACAATTGGCTTTTTGACAGCCAAAACACTTACAAGGTGGTTTCCCTGTCACCAATGCCAGCTGAATGTACAGGAGCCTCCCAGAACAAAACATGGATGTTCAGTGCCGCCACAGCAACACAACAAATGCCTGGAAAACTCAGGTCCTCACTGAAATAATATTAAAGAGGGTGCAGTTGGAATCCATGCTCCTCCAGGAGCAGGAATTGTCATGAAGGGTTAAGCTGAGCTTCAGTTTCACGTTCACTGAAATGTGCCTGTGATGTAGATGTCACAGATGGCCAGGGACAGTGTTTGTTTGCCTAATGGTATGTAATTTTAAAAATGTACTTACTGGAACACCCTTGTGCATCCTGCCTGGCCTCACGCTGCCATCATCATGTGAAACATCTCTGGGAGATCAAGTGATACCATGTGGTGTCTCACACACCCCAGGGTGTTTCACACACAGCTGGATGTTCATGTTTGACCATGTGAGCTCTGCCTCTCTCCAAGCCCTGGAGCCCTCCCCAAAGCAGAGAACAGCACTTGGTGGGCACAAGGGCTCTCTCTGAGCTCCAGGGGAACGTGGCCACCCAGACCTGCCAGTGACCCTGCAGGGTTATGGGAGGCATGTTCCTGGCTGAGGCTTTTCCCAAGCATTTGCTCTTCTCTGATTTGCACTATTCTACTCTACACAGGGGCCAGAGAATGTCTGACTGAAATAGTATGAGCTGAAACATATTAATTGTAGGAAAATGACATTCTTGAGGTGTTGGATTGGATTATATTACTCTTAGACCTTTTCCTTTGTCTTCAAGTATCACAAATCATACACATTTGCTCTCTGATATATTATATTTCATTTGAAAACTGTCAGGTTTGCTTAAAAATCATTACTGAGCTTTTCATAATGCACATAAATAAGGAGAAGTAAAACCAAACAGTTCACTACACTATACATAAAAAAACTACAAAATGTTCTTTGTGTATATTAAAGCCAGGATCATCTGTTTTTTATGGAGTGAACTTTTCAAAATTTATTTCACATTGATCTTGTTCTCTATTTAAAATGTTTAAAAATAATCTCGGTATGCAAAGTATTACTAATTTATCTTTCATGCTAATAGTATCATTTAAATCACAATAATTTATCCTTCATGCTAATAGTATCATTTAAATCACAATTTTAATAAATTAATTTGAAGCAAAGTAGGCATGAATCTCTTCTTACTTACATGAATTTTACACTGAAATAACTTCACTGACTTTAATGTATTTGCTTTTGAATTTTACTGCAGTGTAAAAAAAGAAACAGGCAATGTGTCTTAGTGCAATATCTGCTGAAGTAAATAATTATCAATGCACGGTAAAGATTCATATTGGATGAGTGAGTCATTAATATTAGCATAACAATTTCAACTCGTGTATGAATGATTTTTACTTACTTTGAGCAGAGAAAGACCTTTTCCAAATCAGTTAACAATTATGCAGTTTTTCATATCTTTGTTAAACACGCTTTTCTATTAAAGTTTAGCATCCCTTGGGCAAACAATAATTATTTGATACAGTTTCCTGGTTAAACAAAGTCGTAATTTCAATGAGTTAAAAAGTAAAAAACCTTAAGATAAGACCCTCAGGCGTAAACAAAATTCATTAACACAATTATTATAACTTAACTTTGGCTTTGAAACACTAATTGTATAGTTACTACCATATTTACAGTTTTGACAGTGAAATAATATGAATCTATTCATTGAAATGAAGACCGCAAGATTTCAGAGGAGCAGTAATTAGTGAATGCCAAACATGATTGTTGCAATCAGGTAAAAAATACTAAAAACTTAATTGAAAAAAAGTAACAGAATAATTTCAGTATTTCCTTTGATAGATTTTCTGCTCAAAGAGAAATCACACCATGTATCTATTTTAATGCAACCTTACACCTAGAAAATGAAGGTTGAATTTATCAGGTTGTATGAAAGGAAGTAGCTTTTCATGTGAAGACTTTGACATATTACTTTGTAAATGAGTACTTCAGTGATTGAAGAAACAGCCTAAGACAAACTTTTTTCTTGACAGGTGACATTTAAGATGTACTACAAATATCTTCCTGTGACATATGTGCTACTCACAGAACAGAAATACAGTAGCTTTCCCTTTGAAACATAAGACCACATAAAAATATCAGAGAGATATCTCTCGCTACAGTTTTCACAGATCAGACTTGTTACTACTCAGAATGGAATATCTAGAATTTTTTCAGCTTCAGACAGCATGCACTGGAAACATTAAATAATTCATAAAAAGATGCACCACTACAGTTCCAGTTACTAATGGCTTTAAAATTAAACACATACATACAGAAATAATCACATATTATATACATATATATATTTATTTATTATTTTATGTTAAAAATTCTTACTGATTATTTATTGAAAAGGGTCAGATTATCTTCATATTTCTGTTTCCTAATGAGGTAAAACCAGAACTTGCATTCACACATAATAACAAATTTAAAAATATGCTTCTCATATGGGTATTATCTGAGAATTTTTTAAAACATTACAAACCTGTGACTCGAAGCTTATCTGTGCCAATTACAACTTCATTTTCATCCACTGTAAAAAGTGGCTTTCCATCCTTTGAGTTGATCTGAAATTGCTGACTGTGGAATTCTACCATTTTAGGACCTGCAAAACACAGTAGAATAATGGAATAATTTCATCATCTTTCTTCAATTTCCTATATAAAGTATCAGTAATTTTAATTGGTATGTTAAAAATGTAGTGACTCATGTAAGTACACTGAAGGTCATGAAGCATTCAGATATTCTAAGGATAGTGGCCTTGTAAGTTTTGAAATTGGGTAAGTCTATTTACATGATCTAATTTGTTGTTCAAAACCATGCCTGAAGTCTTCCTCAATAGTTGGGTTTCCAGGGAATCTAGAAAACCCCCCACAAATTGATCCAGACAAACATTCATGCTCTTGGTGTTGAAACTATTTTGATCAGAATGAATCTGCCTTTTTCTTTTTTTTTTTTGAAACAGAATCTAATTATCAAAGTTTTTGCAGCATCATCCCTTTTGATTAGGGAGGCTCAAATGCTTTGAATTTACAAACATCCCATGTAAGAGCAGACCTCAGCTCTTCAAAACAGATGCCAGTTTGACTCCACATATCTAACAAATGTTACTGATGATGTTCTTCAGGGTTTCAAGAATCTATGAGAATATTTGCAATTGATTCTGGTACTGAGCAAGAGAGTCTGTGCATACTTCCAGATCCTAAATTCATTAAAACATCCTATTCTACAGTATTGGCTTGGTAAGTAGATAAAAATTCAAACCCTTTGTGTCGGTTCTGTCTTCCTTTTCTGCCATGGTCGGGATTAACAGCACGAGAGACAAAGTTCGCGTTTGGACTTGGGTGTTCATTAGCTCTTTTCTATTTTACAGTCTCACAAGCTGTGAGTTCTGCAGTACCTCCAGTTAGCAAGGTGCAAAATGGAGCAGCTCTCTATCCCTACAAGGTCTTTTCAAGGGCAATCCGTCCAATTGTGAATTGACACCTAAATTATTTTTAGTTTTAACCCAATGATCAACCACTAAAGGTCCTCCCCAACCAATTAAAGAAGTTCACCAAGTCCCAAGAGGAAGAAGGAACAAGAAGTTGAAAAAAGAACAACTAACCTCCACCCTAAAGTCTCCATCTTGCCCCATATATATTATTATATAATAAAATCTTTAACTCTGATTTTTCCACTCTGTGATATTACACATTTCTACTCAAACTACACACCTCTAATCTCCGTGCTATCAGTTAACTTTGGAGGCCTGTTCCATGGCCTCAGGTCAAATGTATTGCCTGCATGAGGGTCAGTGCATTTTAGCACAGAAAGCCTGAAATACTTAGCCTCCAGAATTCCAACAACCCTTAATATTCCCTCTTCTAACAACCTGATCAATTAAAATTCACACCACATCGAGCCTGAATATCTATTATATAGAGTTGTCATCATAAATCTATATTCAGATTTAAAATTACAGAGAATGGTCAAAGCAGTTAAGACTCCTTTTCAGAAATTTTTAATAAATGTATTTCACAGACTATCCACAGGACTGAGAGGCACTGAACTGCTTCCTTCCCATTAAAAATCTGTTTTCCCATGTCTGCTCCCATAAATGTTAGATACATTTCAGGAAGTAATTCTCAAAAGAAGCAAGATTTTTTTTTTTTTTCATAAGACCTTATGTTAAAAGGGCACTAGGTGACAGAAGATTGATACTGCTAAGAAGTACATGCAGGTATTTCTCAAAACCTTGTTGGTAGCTGGTATGAGAGAAAAGCACCATGAGGCTCCGTACAAATTGTGGAGTCTCAGATGCAAAGTATTGATTGTAACTTCCCACTAAGCACAGAAAGAGTTAGAGGAGCCATAATGTCCTGAACTAGGGCAACAATTTTAAGGCATAAAACCCAGTACTGGCTCTACCTGGAAATGGTCAGGATAGAGAGCTGAGCTCTGCACTGTTATGCACTGCTGCCCATGTGCACCCAAGCACAGCCTTATGGACCCAAATTTGGCTCTTCTTTAAAGCTATTCTGAAGCCTGTGGCTTTATTTCTGAGAAGTATGTAGCAAAAAGTGAGATCAGAAAATACCTTTGTAAGTGAAAAGGCCTTAAACAGTATTTTAAAAAAAAATTTAAAGCAAAACAAACAGTTCTGGGTAAATGAGGCAGGGATAGATCCCTGTCTATGGTTTCTTATACAATCTTGGTTAAGGTTTTATTTGAGGTCCCTTCCAACCCCAAACATTTTATAGTTGAGTGATTGATCCTGTTTGTGCCCAGCACCAATAATGAAACTGGGCATTTATGTAATGTAGCTGGATCCTTGTGTATTCAAACAAATCAAAAGCCTGACTAAAATGGATGTTATTAACTTTACTTCTGCTGCAAGAGCTGATCCCTATCCTTCCCATTCATCCAACCCCACGATTTTTAAAGCTAGCTTAATTAAGGAAAAAAATCTGCAGGCACTGTGAGAGCACTCACTGAACTTTTTATACATTCCAAAGGCACTTTAACTTTGAAACTCCAATTTATGGTCTTGACCATGCTGGATTTGCATTCAGATTGTTTGGTCTTGGACCTTGCACACTTGAATAAATCTTTAACAAGAATCTTTAGGTCCACAATTTTCTTAACACAAGTGCCCCACTAATATGAGACAAGGATTGTCCTATAGATAATCTTCATTGTCAGAGAATGGTATGGATAATAATTGATGTATTTTAAATCTTAAAAGGGAATGCTAGGGTAAACAAAATTCAAGCATATGTTTTATTCATGCAAGAGATGTGTCATCTCAGGTTTTCAAAAAGAAATAATAGACTTTTACAAAAATGGGAATAAGTTTATGTAATGAAAAGTAGCCATCAATTTCTCTTAATGGTGTTCCACAATACACATAAACTGGCTGTATTGCATTAACACTAATTGTATTGTAATCCCAGTGAGATTAATTTTCAACTCACAGACAGCAGCCAAACTCAGTATCTGAAAGTGTAATCTCCTAATGCCTAAATGTGTTTTGTTTACCACCCTGGTGTATTAACTACATGTAAGTCAACTAATACTATATAATCACATTTGCTGATAAAATCCTATGATTAAAAATGCAACCTGACTGAGTGCAGGTTATTGACAGTGTTTTTCTGCTTGCCATCAGATGTATCACAAGAATTTCCAGGTCAGTGGATTGTTCTTGCTAATCAGGCTGACTAATGCCCATTGTTTCTGTGCATTTCCTCCTTTAATGTGCAGCCCTGAAGCAGACCTTGTAAGTGATCTTCACATCACATACCTCTTGACACTGAGGATGCTACTTTAAATGATGAGCTTTTTTTTTTCTCAAAAGAAACTGACATACTGCTAAACAATCTTTGTTTCCATTTTTCCTCCTCACTCTTTACTTCCCTAGAGATTTTCCAGGGAAGGAAGCTCTTCTGTTTAGTGACTCCATTTCGGTTGAAAAGCATTTTAATAAACTGCCCTCTATTGCTACACAATCTTTGAATTCTAGGCAAATACAAATAAAGATGTACCAGACAGCAAAGGATCTTCTGTCAAAAACAGGTTCCACCATAAAATAAATATCCACAAAAGCTTAATGCAAATGAAATTTGAGGAGTCTGAAATTTGAAGAGTCTGCCTATGTGTTACCAGCAGGCAGACTCTTCAAATAGTTAGTTCTGCTGAATACTAAGCATTTTAGTGTGTCTTTAGATCTTTCAGAAGAAAAGGCTTTAACATTGGATTTATTTCTATTAAGAGATTTCTTATCTTTTATTTTCTAACTTTCTTTTCTTATCTGACATTTCCAATTAACCTATGGCTGTCAGCTACTCTGTATACTTTGCTGTTCTCCTACCACCTAGGGTTATTGAAGTATTGGGTATAAACCAAAATCCTGAGTGCTCTTTGGTATTCCTATGTAATTTCCTTTTTTACTTAATTTTCATTAAACTCAAGCACCTCACTTAAAAACAAGATCTCATTAAAAGTGTATTAAAAATGTAATACTCCTACAGATTCAGTTATCATTCCATGAGTGGTAGAATACAATACCAATAAATGTGAAGTCCTTACTTTCAGAAACATAAGATTAGTTGTATTTTCATATGGAATGGTATGGTGTTTCATTAGAACAAAGGCATTATTACAGATAATGCAGCACACCGCACATTTTATGTCCATTTCATACATCTCTCATAGCATTGAATAACAACTCTAATACATTAATAGAACACTTGCTGCTCCTGTTTCCTCTTTTTCTCTGTTCTCCTTTAATGCATTGGATGAAACAATTATGTCCTCTCAGATCAAAGTAAGAGTGCCTTACTGTCACCACTGTCTGTACTTTGTTGTTATCTGTGATTGAGCACAAGTCTAGAGATCTTAAAAAATTGTTCACCTTTTCTCATAGGCTTAATGAATCCAAACTTTGTTGCACGATGAAGAACTTCAACAGGAAAAGCTGAAATCCCAGTTCTCAGACAGATAAGGTGAAAAGGAAAATACTGAAGGAGATGAGGCATGATAATTTGAAACCCTGTATGCAGAGAGGATAGCTGATCTGAGTGTCTCATTCCTAAATGAGTACTTTAACTACTTTATCATCTGTATAATGGATATCCTTCTTTCCCTTTTCCTCTTTCTTTTAAAAAAAGAAAGCCATGAGTGTACTTTCAGAAGGTCAACTCCTGCACTGTGTTTCAGCAGTAGTCTAAGCATCTAACCGACAGATCTGGGCAGAGGGCAGTGTGAGAGGATCAGCTGAACAGATGGGGCATGATTCAGTTCACAACATCACTGTCTAGTACCACTATAAATTCTTTTGTGTTCTCTGCCTGGCCTTCAGCTTATTTCAGATGTCCTAGAGTATCAGAGTAGAAAGTCTGACATGGGCTCTGAAGCACCATGAACCCTTCCAGTGTGTTAGCTGAAGACTGGGCAAGGTGGAATCACAGCAGAATGTAAGCCAAAGGTCACCTGGCTGAAAGCCCTACCTCCTAACCACATCAGGGCCAGCTTGGCTGGAAATTAGATAAAGGCACTCAAGGTCTTGTCCAGGTGAAATTTTAATACCTCTGAGGGAGGGAATTTAGCAGTCTCCCTGAGCAATCTGTTCCCATGGTTAATCATTCTAACAGTGGTAATTCTCCCTGCCCCTTCTATCCAGTTGCATTTTGCATTTCTGGAACCCATGACCATTGCCTTTTGCCCTCTCTCTGTGCACCCTGAATCTGGATTGATGCTAGTGATTGGACAGTGGGAAATGGCCCCAGCCAAGGGAGGTTCACAAAAGTGTTCAAAAATGAGTAGATGTGGCACTTTGTGATATGCTTTAGTTGGCATGGTGGTATTTGGTCTAAGGCTGGACTTGATCTTGGAGGTCTTTTTCAACCTTAATGATTCCACGATTGATTTTGTCTCTAGCCCTCTGAGTATCAGGCCTAAGTTAGAATCTCTCCTTAAGCTTTCTTTTCTTGCAGGTTAAACAAACACGACCTCTGTTGTACCTCCTGTGCTTTCCCTCCCTGGCCACCTGAACAGCTCCCCGTGGGCGCCTCCTCCGCTGGCTTGCAGCTCCATCACACGGAGAGGGCTCCCAGCGTTCCAGCCACAGCCTCCCAGGAGAGGGATGATGCAGCCCAGTGTGCTCTTAGTGCTCAGTGCCACAAGGCTACATTGCAGGTACACGTTCAAGCTGTCCATCAGGATTTGGGGGCTCTTCTGCAGACCCCCTGCACAAAGATGGGGGTGTGGCTCCTCTTTTGGGCAGCAGCTGCCATCAGGGTTCGAAAATCTTGTTGCATTTGAAGTGACTAGGATTTTAGACCTACTTAATTATCCAAATTCTACCTTAGATTATAGTCTCAGTAAATTTCAGCTACTTTAAGCTAACCTTCACAAATTCATCTAGCATTAACCAATGCCAAAAATTCAATTATTTTTGGTGCAGGACCTATCCCCACCTTCAGCAGTAACTATTACCTTCTAATTATCACCCAGTTACTTACGTTAATGATTACTGTACCACTGAAACCAAAAAATATTTGGGATTGCAAATTTAGTGAAACTGTTAAAGTTGAGAAGGTTATAAAATCTTTAATAATTTCCCTTTTTTCACTTATTTTGAATTATTTTCTCCCACTGGAATAAAAAGACAATGAAGCTACTTAGATGAGAAATTGCTGTCTGAAGACAGACAGGTATCTCCCACATGGTTATTTTCCAAATAAAAAATGGTTTCCCAAATATTAGTGGGTTTTTTCAGAGCCAAACTCTGTAGACATATGTCCCCTTTTAGACTCAGTGAGAAAAAAAGTGACAGCAGCATGGGACTCAAGTCCCCTGGGCCAGGTTAAATTTCCCCTCAATGTGATGCTGTCATATTTAACAAGTCAGCAAAGCACATTATCATAGAATCACAGAAAGGTCTGGCTTGGAAGGGACTTTAAAGAATATGTAGTTTCAACCCCCTGAAATGGGAAGGGGCACCTTTCACTAGATCAGGTTTCTCAAAGCTCCATCCAAGCCTGGTCCTGAACACTTTTAGAGAGGGGGCAGCCACAGTTGCTCTGGGGCATGCTGTTCCAGTGCCTCTCCACGCTCACAATAACTATCTGATTAACTCCTAGAAGATGTTTTAATTCTGACCTAAGTCAGCCTGTCTGCCCATGAATATCACCACATTTCTCTTCATAAAGATTATCATATTTGGGGACAGAACGTGCATATCTTACTATGGTAAGCACCTTACTCTACATGGTGCATAGACCATCAATGGTATTTTTTTTCAGAAAAGGATACTTTTCATCTGAGTCTAAATATTAAACTGCAGCTTGATTTGCTTAGCTAACTCTCATTTAAATTCAATATTTCTTATTGTTTTCTGCTATTTGTTTTAATTCTTTTCAACATGATATACATTTAAATACACAATGGTCTCTAAAGACTAAAAGCATCTGCATTTAATGAATATTGAAAAGCATGTGCATTTAACGCATATTCTCTTAAAAAGGAGAATTAATTGAAAAGTCTACAGGATGTTTTAGCAGTCTCCTGTCATTCTCTCTTATCTATCTAACCAAATTTTACTTTTAAATAAACTAGTATGTATGTCTTGATATGATCAAATTCACTGATAGCTAAAATTTTTATACTTTAGAAAGTAAACATTCTTACTTTAATCTCCTTGGAATAAATATCGTAAATTCTTGATCATAAGAAGACTTAATCACCTCAAAAATACTTCAAAGAATTTTCAGATTCACCTTTCTATTAATTGCTCCTATGTTGTATCTTCCTTTTTTAGAGCCCAGCTGGACAGCAATTAAAGTTCTGCATATCATCTTCTTGCAGACAAAGATCTTCAAGAAATACATTCTACCTTTTATCTTAAAGATAATAAAGAATTTATTTGGACAAAAAAGGGGTTTTGAATGAAAGACTTCTGGGATAAATAAAGAAAGAAGGAAAAGTTAAATGATTTTACAATTTCATTAAGTTTATGAAACTGGCTTCAGGGTTTTCCCTGTGAGAACAAGATCAAACTCTTCTTAGATTCATCATGCTTTCTTAGTACTGTTTTCTTCCTCCTATACCTCTTATGAAAAAATACCCTCACTTGAAAATGAAGTATTAAACTGCTGATAAGAAAACCATACACAGTTTGACTTTGGAAAGCAGCAGTTTTCTAAATGGCATTTATTATTGCTATAGCAATGTGTGGGGTACTGACGCTGATCTATTTCCTCAGAATGTTGTTCCAGTCTGAAAAAAGAGACAGCACAAATACTCTCATTGTAACACCTGTTCATACTAATGTTATAGACATGAAAATGGTCTCTAAGCAGAATTTTGACTGTAATTCTGTTTCCACACTGCATAAGCCATTTTGACTTTTACCATATTCCCATGCTTTCTGAGTGAAGCTGATTTCATGCTTAACAATGCAGAACAGCTTCATAATCCAACTATGTAAATAAATTCCTACAAGCTTTTAACACTTTAAACTGAACCCCTGACCTGAAGCTACTGATGTTATTATTCCTTGGTGTAAAAAATTGAACTAGGATGAGGATCAGCAATCCATTCTAATGGAATATGTTCTCACAGACATTTCATGCCTTTGG
Organism: Cisticola juncidis; assembly: GCA_013400215.1. Lineage (NCBI taxonomy): Eukaryota > Metazoa > Chordata > Aves > Passeriformes > Cisticolidae > Cisticola > Cisticola juncidis. Next base: position 71,994 of record VXBR01007469.1, on the reverse strand, counting down.
AAACATCCTTTTTTCTTTTTTTCTTTTTTTTTTTAAGTTTTTAATTTTTAAATTTTTTTTAAATTTTCTCCTGAAAAAGGCATATTACAAGAAGAATTCAGGGTCTTCTGTAGGTTGAAACATCCTTACATGATCCTTAAAAGACAGATATCTTAAAAATCTGATCCTACTTTTCAGCAGTGACAGTTGGAAACATGCTGCTCTTCACTGACTTATTATCCATGACTGGAACACAACTGCAAAAGCTGACTGTATAATTTTCATCTGCTGATAAGCTGTACATAGAAGCCTATATTTACTTAGGTAAAACATCATTTACTGTTTGATATCAATGTTGCTCTTAATGATTTGATAATTGACTATATAGTTTATATTTTTCTTTTATATACAACATATTATTGAAAAAGTTTGACAAGTTTTTTGCACAAAGTTGATTAATTATTACTGAGGATGTAAAACAAAAGTACTGCATTGCTCTTTTATTCAAGGATTGAACAAGGCTTTGAAGTGACTAAGAACAGGAATCTTGGAGATCATAATTAGCAGCTTTCTTGGATTACCAAATAAAGTTTTAGATATTTCAGTTTTGAAAGTTGATAAGCAAGCCATAACAATGATACCTGAATCTTATGCATGATTTTACTGAGAGGAGCTATTCTAATGAAAATATTTTCCATCGATTATGTACACACTGTTGCCTTGCCTATAAGTAACTCTCTCCACAACTTTTTAAATTCCACATGACTACCAAGCCTGTACATTCCCAGAACTATGCCTTGCTTAAATTCCTTCCTTGCTGTCTGTTGGCCAACATCCTTCTAAGTACCATTTCTCCTAAAAATATTAACACAGCAATCACTTCCCTTAAATACAGCTCTTATTTCCTTTTATGCCTTGTTCTGTTCTTGTTTGTTTATTTGTAAAAAGTAATTAAAACAAAATGGGTATTTTTGTCATCCAGGGGGCCACTGAAGTCAAAAACTAGTAAGAAACATGATTTTTTTTTTCAAATTATAATTCCTATTATTTTGCAAGTATTATTTTCCTGGTTAGCAGTTTTTGAAGTATTTGCATTTAGTCAGGCTACTGAAAGCAGTGTAATTATGGGTCACAGTACAAAACTAAACATCTACAACATTTTGTTTTAAAAAACAATGTACAGACAACTCCTCCCAGAGGTATTTCATGCAGATGAACTGAGGGGTATGTAGAAGCTTTAAAGTGAGAGCGATCATGTTGGAAGTTGCTCACATTTTATGTGTTTTTAGTATATCTGTGATTCATGAAGGAATGCATAATATGTGCCTGTTATCTTCATAGGGGGAATTTAACAGAAACTCAAGTAAAGATTTGTTTCACATCTCTCTTGTGAATTACTTCTGTTGAAGACTGGGTATTTAAATCATTCTTAGTAACTTATTTAATTCTTTTAACAGATCATTTGAATCATAATTTCCATGAGTTAAAAGGTATTTTTGTTGTAATCTTATGAGAGATGCTATATTATATTGCCATCTGAGGAATAATTACAAGCTTATCTAATGCAACTCCTTCACAATTGCGACTAGTCCTTTCTATAAGATGACTAGAGTTTTAAGACATAATTCCAGCATGTTGGCAATTCTGGAAGATATTAACTCTTTAGCAAAGGCTTGTGCATATAAAGTAAATATGCCACGCACCTATTTATCACACTCCTTTTGATAAATATTTAAGGGTATTTTCTTAAGACAAGTCATTTAGATCTTTATGATCAACTGAATTTAAAAAAGGGAATTTGGAAACATTTAAAGGCTGAATTGTGATTAATTGTATAATTATACATTTCTAAGTGGAATAACAGGCTCCTTTATATTTTTTAATTTTTTTTCCTTTTGCTTGAAAACAGTTTGTTTGAAAGCAGTGAAGCTTGCAAAACCTATGAATTGAAATGGTAATTCTTCAAACAGGAGTTGTCACAAAAGTTACATAGTTTTAACAGCATGGAAAAGTTGCTCATTAATGCTCTGCTGGGTCCCAATTTAGTAAACTACTTAAACATACCAGGTTAGGCTACAGTTAAATAAGCAGGAATTTATGCTTTCCTGCCTGAGGACCTTGTAAGAAATGAGTTAATAAATTGTTACATTTTTCTCCAACGTCAAACAAAGATTGAAAAATAGTATGAAAGCTAAGAAAAATTTTGTCATAGCTAATACATATTGTTGCCACTCTTGCACTAAAAATATGGTTTAAAGAGTAAGGTCTACTTATTTTTGCTGCCAAGATCTCTCACTTACATCTGTCTAGATCTATTGATTTCACTGAGTAATTATGTATTTTACTGCTACCATAGATAGTAAAAGATACAAATGTCTGAGTTTTGAACTTGAATTTTTTAGGATGTCTGCTTAAATGTATTAGTTTCTGGAATACTAGGAAATAAAGAAAGACTCCAGCTATGTTTTCTTGTTGCATTTTCTCAGAAACTGATTTGCAACTACCAATAGATATTTACACAAGGAAAAAGCGGTAACTTTTGCAGAGAACTTTCTTGCATAACTCTGCAATAAAGAAGTGCTTCAAATACTTAAAGAATCAATGCTTAACTGAGAAATTGAAAATATATTGCTGTTTTTTACTGAGTGGCAGGTGGGCTATTCAAATATGACCATAAACAGTAATAAATAATCATAGGTTTAACGCTTTATTCTCAAATCTCTATACAAATATTCACTACAATGTTTCCGAAGCAGTGGACAAGGAATAACCACTCAGACTTACCCACATTTAATCTGCCTGTGACTTCCCCATTTGAATTGCGAGCATTCACAGTCACATTGTGAGTAGACTGGAGAAGCAGTGATGAGTCCTGAAGTATGGAGAAAGAAAGAAAGAAAGAATGTTGGACAGAACAATCAGAATTGACAACAATTTTCAAAATTTAGTGTTGATATCAACTCAGTCACTGAAAGGTCTTTGCAGCTACAAAACTATCCACAGATGTCATCAAATAATGTGGGCAGATATTGCTGATTACTACAACCACATCAAATTTAAACTAAGAAGAATAATTAAATAATACGTCAGGTGAACAAAATCTGTTGCTGGACCAATAAACATGCCTTGCTAACATTTCATCTTTTTGAAAAAATGCTTTAGTACTAGATTTAGTACATAATGTACTTTCAGTACATAACTGAGACTCCTAGAAGCCATTTAATTGAGTGTGAGCACTCCACCTTGAGAATTCATACCAGTGTATCAATTTGACGAGAAACATGCATGTGCATTCTGTTTCGTCAGTGGTCCATCCAGTCTGTAGGCTGTGGCCTGATTTTGGCACATGGCACTGACTCTCCAGGCAAGGAAGCTGCAACAGTGAGTGATGGAGAGAGTGGCAGGTGACTAGATCAATGCTGACCTTAACAGATGACAGTACAGGTGATTTTCAGGGTAATCATAGTGGCCACTGTCTTTACTTTACATTAAGTATCAGAAAAGTATCTGGGGACACAAAATCTTATCATGTTTATTTGGATCAGCAAACTGTAAATACACAGGCAGAATTCAAAAAAAGGGGAGGGAGTTTTCTGCAGTACAGGTGCTTTCATACTGAAGCCTACTTTGTGTGTAAAGGAAAAGAACTCAGTGAGTGATAAGAAGTGCCTACAAAGATCTCAGTCACCAAAATATCAGGGAATATGTGACAGGAAGAGGGCATCAATAAGCTGCCTGCTTATGACCTCAGTGGAGATACCCATTCATAAATAAATGAGTTTCTAACCACTGGAATATTGTTAAAATATCAGCCTCTTTCACAGCTATGGCTTCTAATTAATTTTTTATACTCACCAGTGAGTACCTCGAAGGGCTAACCCCTGAAAATAACCCCAAGGCATGTTCTCATCTCAATTTAATGCCTAGAGTATCAGACAACCTGAGAGTTTTAAACACTTTTTACATGATGAATTTTACTACAAACACTTATTTAGTAACAAAACCATAAATCTGATTAAAAAGTAATAAAATAGAAGCAACACGCAATTTGGACTCAAATAATTTTTTTTAAAGAAACCAAATGGTATCTCACAAGTAGGTAGAAAGGCTCTCTCAAAACAAGTCATTAAGTGAGCAAAAGAAATGAATCTCGCTTTGTAAATTATATCAGAAAAAATATGAAACCTCACAGAATTAACAAAAATAATGATAAGGCTTAGGAAAAAAAGTAAGGCATGTGTTAGAATGAACTTTAATGGCAATAAGGTAGTACAAAGTGCAAAAGCAACGTCAACAAAGTATTGGAGATTGGGTAAATATAGTACTTTTAAGTAAATCTGCTAAATGACTCATAATTCTGGCCATCTTTATCACATTTATTTGATTGCCACTAGTTGGTTTAAAAAAATAATTGACCTGCTGCTGCCACATATGTCATTTTGACTAAAATCTAGTATTAAAATTAAAATCTAGTAACATATTTAAAAATGCTCGTCTTTTATCTTTCCACAAAGATAGATGTTTTAGCAAAGGTGCAATGGTCTTGCCCACAGTTCTGCATTGGACTCCTTTTGAAGGCATGAACTTGTAATAGGCTCCAGAGACAATGCACAGCAAGTAGATTTTCTGCTACATATTTTCTTAGCACTTTGGTGACCTCATTAGGGGAGAAAATCTCTTAGGAGACTGCAAGGAGAAAATTATTAAGGCAAGGAAGAAAGCTGAGAGGGGCCTGGTTCTCCAAGACAAACTTAGAAAAAGAAAGCTTAACAAATAAATAATGTTATGAGAATAAACATAAATGGCAACTCAGGAGACCAAGCTGCAGGCAATTAAGCCTTTAGAGAGTTCAAATATTTAAAAAAGCAAGGATGCAAACAAAAATACCTCTGATGAATTGTCAGCAGGCAGAGAGAAGCAGCAGCCTGAAGGTTCCAATTAATGCATGCTACTAATGACCATGATGGGCCATTGGACAGCCAAGCTCATATTGGATGCTGCTACACCTCTTTCTCCTATATTGTACTAAATGTATTAAGAACTGAAAGGAATATTAAGAGAGCACAAATTGTACCTTAACACTGCATAATGATCTTTGGGACTAGAGGGAGTTCTTAAACATTAGCTGTGCTGTTCTTAAAAAGTTACATGTCTTAGTGGATAAACAACTTCAAGGGAAATTCACCAAAGCACATAAATAGTTTTCTCACTGCCTGTAAGGCAGAAAAGAATACAGCAGAAGAAGATAAATGGAAATACAGATATAGTAATGGAATTTCACTGTCTTAATTAAGAGCTGTTCCCAAAACTGGAAATACTTGTTGCAGAAAGAGAAAAAAAGAAAAGCTCAATACAAGTAAAACATGGTGGCATTGCTTAAATTTTAGTAATCAAGCATGCTAGCAACCTCATTCTGATAAATTTATTTACATTTTCTCTTGCTATAGCAATATAAACATGAACTTTTTTCCTAGGTTCACAGAAGTCTCATGGCTGGTTATTTCTTCTCAGTTACATGTTTGAGGATATGAAAGAGCCATTTTTGGCTTTTACTGACTAGCACTTTATTCAATGAAATGTCCCACTGGTTGATGATAATATTTACAAAACACAAAACTTTATTTTGCGAGACGCTGGACTATGGACAATAGTTCCGAAAAATATTTATTTTATTGTCCAGAAGCAGACATCTCTCTACAAAAAATTCACTGGAATAAGTTTCAGAGTTCCCCTGGATAATTAAAATCCGAATTGGATTATCTCTTCCTTTTTCTAAATGCACAACTTCCATCCCTTCCCCTTCTCAGTGACATTTTAAAGTTAGTAATTTTGATAAATATTTGACCAAGTATGGTATTCCTTTTCTACCTCAGTAGTAATAACAACAACAAACTTTTCTGTCTAGGTAAACTAGATTAAATACTACATCTTTCCATTTAGACTTGTAGATTTCATATACATAAATATATAAACATGTCAGACATTTCATGGCATTGTCCTTGAAGAGAAAAAAAATAAATATTTTAGAAAAATCGTAACTTTTCCATTTGGATCCACTAATTTTAGAGATATTGAAACTATTCTGTAGTGGATGAATAAACAAAACAAGCAGTTTCCTTGGGAAGCCTATATTAAAAATAATCTCAGTAAAAATAAAGAAAACTTTTCTATACACTCCTCAAGTTTTAGCATTACTTACATATAATAATTATAATTCCTGACTGAGCTGCTTATCACATGCCTAAGAGATAAATGTTAATTCTGACAAAGCATCATAACACTGACCTTGTCAAGTGTGCAGAAATACGTGTGTATACAGATACACATGTACATACATATATATATATTTTTTTTACATGACAGAAATAATGGAAAGCTCAATTATTCAGAAGCACATTCACTTCATTTAGCATTACTGCAAGATTACCCACTTACCACTCTCGAATGGATTTCTTTGGCATAAAGAGGGAATAAGAATTCAGATTCCCCTTCCAGTCGAAGCCCTTCCTTTGTAACACGCAGGTGTCCCATTCCAGTCTGAGGAGAAGATGTGACAATTACGCACAATTTACTATTGTTGCTCTATTTATTTTGTGTTCTTTTCATGAATTAAACATCTTCAGAGCTGCCTGCCCTGAGTCTACTGATAAATATACAAATAGTAATGCATATAAAATTCTAAGAATTCCTTATTTTTTTCTAGGAGTAATTTCCTGTGAGAAACTGCAGGTTTCATGAAGTTATTAAACACGGTGTTTGCTTTTTCTTTTTTTTTTCGGAGGAGGGGCAAGGATGTAGAGTGGAAATACAGTTTTATAGTCATTAAATTAAAAAGAAGTGTTATCTGTATTGGCTGTGCTGAAACAGCTCTTGTACTTGCCTTCTTAAACTGTAATGAACAATAAACTTTTACGTACAAGTACGCACATAAAAAACCTTACATTAACATGTCAGGGTTCATTCTATCGATAATGTAAGCCTACAGAATAGGCAAAGAGGGACTTTTATTTGCTTTCATTTTCAGCAATTACTTCTTTTTAATTAAGTTTTAATTCATTGGTTTAGGTTTTTTCTTCTTTAATTGTAGGTAGAGGCTCTATATCTCATTATCATGTACCTTTTTCTCTATAATCTGCTCCTTAGTTTTCTCATCCTTTCTCTGTCATTCCCTCCTGCTTTCAGCCCAATCATTCTTTCCAGCTGGTAACACCTTTTTTTCTTTTTACTTCCTTTCATCATTATCACAGAATTGACAATGTGAAAAATGAGTGAGGAATTACTTCAGTAAGTACATCTGAGAGTTTGCAGGCTTCAGCTGCAAAGTATTTCAGAGGTATTTAGCCAATTTGTAAAGGATACACCCCTTTTCCTGACAAAAAGAGCAGAAAACTTGCCAAAAAAAAGGAAAAAAAAAAGGAAAAAAAAAGAAAAAGAAAAAAAGAAGGCAGCCTTTCAGCTTGGCCACATGAAAATATTTCAAGAGAACTGCTGCAAAACAAGGAGCAGATAAAAGGGCTAAATAAAAAACAATAAACCCCAAAAAGATATTTCCACTCCAAACAGTTTTCAGGCAGCTCGGCCATGTAAGCAGAAGAGATACATAACAGGCCACCAATTATACATCAATAAATTGTTCATCTAACGAATTATGCTTGCTATTGATAAAAGTTATAATTGAAGGGATGGTAATTGCTCTCAAATATATGTTCTGACTAATCAGATTATACATGTATATATGTAATGTTAAGTAACATATCAGACCAGCCTTCAATGAAAAACCATAGCTATTTTTTTAGCAGGTCTGAAAGGAGACTAAGAGAGAAACGAGTTTTGCTTTAATTCCATAAGGTAAGAAATGTTCATTGACTCCACTGGAGAGTACAACCACGATTCTTCCTCAGCAAGATTTGCTTCAGGAAAGAGCCCTTTAGGAACAGCTATTTATGGAATCTGTTTTTCAGGGTCAAATATTTTACTGCTTTGAAATACATACTGTATTTCCAATAATAATGTAAAGCACTGACTCTTCTTAGTAAAAACAGACACAGTTTCCAAATTCTAGACCATTGCAAAGCTTTTAAAAAGTACCCAGTATATACACTGATACATCCCATAAAGCAAAACTAAAATAATACCTGTGATGAGATTTTATAACGACAATTCCTAGCCAGCACTGACTGATTCAGAAATAAGCTTTTCTAGTGAAGACTCCACACAGTTTTATCTAACCTGCAACACTCCAACATTATAAAGATGCACAGATTTAAGATAAACACTTTTGAAAAGTCTGATGTGAAATATCAGGATCTTCTAAAGAAACACCACCAACAACTATCTCCTCGTTCTCTTTTATTAACCAAATTTAGGGTCTGATTATTTGCTCTGAACTCATACTTTTTCCCATCAGGTGAAAGTAGTTTATAGTAGCTATCAGGTTTAAACAGAGTTTGCATATTTGTATATGCATAAATATATAGAACTGAGTAGTCTATTATAGAATAAGTACAAAAAATGACATTGACAAATCTGAAAATTAAGAAGGCAGAGGAAGAGGTAGCAATTAATTCTTGCTCTGAAGCAGAATGGGGAAAATTAACAAAGTCTAGGTGGCAATCTCTGGAAGAAATTTTGAGCAGAGACAAAAAAAAAAAAAAAAAGGTACATGGACAAAAATGATGTAATTTACTCAGCACACTCTTTCTAATGGATTCAGGTTTCCCAGAAATGATTGTGAAAATGCTATATAGACAAAGAAATAGAAATGGCTTTGACATAAAGAATAGTATGTCACATGATAAAACTGTGCACTTTCAACTTATCTAAAAGTTCCTATTTTGTCAGTAAATCCAGTCACATCCCTGAGGATTACTCTGTACAGTATGTCCTCCAGTATGCCATATTTTCTTCATCAGATATTTAATCTAAGCACTGACACAAAGCTCACATTCTCACATATTTGCCTAACAGCCTCATTATCCATTCTCATTGACCACTTGGGAAGTGCAAACCCAGGGAAATTCAGATTTGGGTTATGTGCATAAATGACTATCTCTGAGGACTAACATAAACTTTGTAACATGCATGCAAACAATAAAAATGTGGATTTTATATAATGATCCTCACTTCTATTACCTTTGTGATTGCAAACGATTATTATGTTCTTAGTACCACGATATTTGAGCATCTTACGATTGTAAAAGTACCGAGTTACGCAGTACAATGGGGTAGGGGAATTCTATTATGCCCCGTTTATAACTGGCAAATTGAAATTACATGGAATATAAAAGAGAGGGATCTAGAATAAACAACCACCCCAATGCACTGAGATCCAGTGCTAAGTTCCATGAAAAAACAGAGCATAATACTTATCCATATTCTCTCAAAAACCGCTCTGCTTCTAACATTACCAATTGCTATTTACTGAGTATTGTGGCTTCCTCAGGGATGAACCAACTCAATGCTTTCTGTTTCAAGGATTTGATTCTGTTCCTATCCAAACAGTTGAATAAAAATATTTCTAATGATTGGAGGAAAGGGACCCAATATCATTTAGATGTGCACTTTGATGCAGTTGTATAACAAGGTATTGCTTAGGGTGGGGAAAAGAAAGGGCTTCATCAAACATGGGAGATGTACGGCACGTCTGGATTCTGCTTATCCTAATGCTGGTGACTGTCACTGCTTGAGTTTGCTGGCCCTGAGCTGTGACACACTGTTGTACCTGCAGATATAGCTGAGACTCACATTCTGTAATTACTCAAAGCCCTTGGCGAGGCAGGGACGCAGCTGTACAGCAGGGAAGGATGAAATGGCATCTCTGTAGACAGCAATCAGGGTTTATTGCTGCAAGGAGTTGACTAGTGTGGAAACTGCTGGCAGCTGCCAAACTTATGTACCAAAGATGCAACTTAGCATTAGTGTTCACAAAGGTGTGACCAGTTTTCATTTCAGAACTGCTTGACTTATTCTAACTGCAGCAACAGGATGTCTTCAACTGCAGTAGAAGCTTTTTTTCATAATTTGAAAATGCTCCCAAGCAGGTTAAGTGCTTGGAGAAACAGAGGCAAAGCCTTCTACTAAAAAAATTCAATCTCTGAATCCTCATAAAAGCTCATCAAAAGATTGAGAAGTCCTAGTCTAAAAGACAATTGACATCTAGATTTTTGGTGAATTATCTACATAGGGATACTCTAAACCAAACTGAAATCAATCTCCTAGCTGAAGCAAGTAGCCACTACTGCAGAATCCTAGGTAAGATGCATTGTGTTGTGGAACATCTGGATGGGAGGACCATCTTGGATGTGCTATCATTCTCTTAAACTCCAAACACAGACTCCAGACTACTAGGAGTGGAAAACAAGCAGATGCAGCTCAAGGGCTCTTGCATTCACAGTGAGTTGCTCTCAGGTAGCTAAGCATCATGCTGTCTATGGCTTATGGAAGCAAAAGAGTATCAGGTGATTTATTTGGGGTTTATCTCCCATGAATATGACAATGTAGGTCTGCTGCTGTAGGGATGTGGTCCTTAGAAACAAGCATGACGCATGGGGAACATTAATTCAGTTTAAATATGAGTATTTCTAGTCACCTAAATTCGATCAATAACTATAGCTTTTATTTTCCTACCAACACTGAAACTGATACACCTTGGCTCAGTGTATTTGGCCAACCACTCTCCATATCACGCCATACCATATCACATCACTCCATCACTGTTTCTGCATCTTCTCACCATTCGGCTCAAATGCAGTCCTCAGACTCCTCTAAATAAAAGAAATTGAACTTCTGCTCTGTGTATCAGCTAATAGCTGCAAGGGAAGATGTGTATTTTCTCCTTTTGGGGAGAGATAAAAAACCAGAAAGACAGGCTGGCCCATATGTTAGCACAATTACACCAAAAAATTCTCGAAGTTGATTCTAACATTAGTTTTAACACACATTCAATTCAAATAAAGTAGCTTCTGTCTCAGGAGTTAAAAGCATGTTTGATTTGCAGTATCTGCTCCCTGAATATTCAACCTTTCCATATATTAAAAGTCCACACACGCTGGAAGGGCTGAATGAAACCCGTCATGATATTAACTTCAGAGCAGAAAGGATGCAGCATTTCCACTCTGTTAAATCCTTTTCTTTCTTGTAGGATCCTTGCATCCTCCTTCTAGGCCAGATCAGGGGAAGACCTTGGCGAGCTCAGACCAAGACATCACTTGTTGTGCCCCAAAGCTATTTCAATTAATGGCTTTATAGATCCAGCTTGCACTGCAGTACTTCTTGCAGCAATTACTATTTAGAGAACTTGCTTTGCAAACAAGAGTGTACTGTTTCATTGAGATAATAGGACTGTGGGTAGAGATTGTTAAAGAGCAATCAGCAAAACAGGATTGGTAATGAATCTGATGAAACTCTCTGTTTGACTTACAATATCAATTTTGGAGCTAAGTACGTGCTTGGTATAATAACATTACTGATGCCAGATCTCATTTCCAGTTGCAAGGACTCTATTTGCTGGGCTCAGACATAGCTTATCTGACTCATCTGCTTAGATGACAGTGGAGTCAGTTCAGTCAAAGACATTGGTCAAATCAGAGCCCTCAGCAACAGCAGGCACTTCTGGTATAGAAGCTGGTCTCACCTGGCTTCGGGCTGGATACAAACCAAACCACCATTTGCAGACAAGACTGAAAAGTGGGTAGATAATATTTTGAGATCTACAAAAGTAGACGGCCTCTCTGAATTCAACAGATTTGTAAGAAAACAGCTACGGATCATGCAAATTATCAAACCACCGGAGTTTGCTTATTTTTACAACATTTCTTTCATAAACTAGGACTCATATTTAAGGTGCATACTTTCAAGATATTTTCAGGTCTTCTTTTATCTTTGTCCTGATATACAGAATAACAAACTTCCTTCCTTAAAGTATTAATTAAAACAGGTGTTACTCAAGAGGGAAGAATATATTCTCAAAACAGATTCAGTTTTAGCTTCATTTCATTGTTCAGCAAGGACCAAATTCTGTCTTTGGTTCTTTACTGCACAGATACTAAAAAATGCCACTACATCTGGCATTACATCTCCTGTGTTAGAAAAACAGACTATGAAGAAATAGACTACTACTCCCACTGCTACATGTATTTATTCAGGAATTAGGTTTTTATAAGTTGGGTAATTCATTTTATTATATTAACATTTGTAATTATGCAATTTAACTAAATAAATGGAATTAAATATTTTCATTTTATTTGTAAAATTTGTCAAAAGGGTTTTCTTAAATCCAGTTCTTAAATTTGCACATACACTCTAATCTCACTGCACTCAGATTTTTTGTATCTCTTTATTAATATTATAGATTACTACAACAGCACACTTAAAGTGTTCCTCCACACCCTTTTACATACCCATGATTTGATTCAAATTATAATTCAGAATAACCAAATGCTTTAAGAAAAGACATTTAAATGAAAATATGTATCACTACTGAAAAGTCTTTGGCAACAGTTTTCTGCAGTATGTATCTCAATATCCTTCTATTCAGTTATTACTCTTTGCATAAAATACTTAAATATTTGTCTGATAGAGAAAATAGGAATAACTATAGCCTGACTGGAGGCAAATTGTATTTAACTTAATAGAAAAGTTGCAAAATACAGCTGTTTAGGATTATTCAGAATAGAAATTCAGAATAGAAATTATGGAATGTTCACATTCTGACATGAAAATTTGGATGGGAATTTCTGAAAAATTCAATAATTTATTTCATTTGAGAATTAAGGTAATGCAACATTCTCAAAATGGCAACAAAGTCCATGGAGTACCTACTGTTAATCACAAAATGCATGGAAAGGCTGTACAAGCTCACTAATGTATGTCTTCAGTGAAGGAGAACTCTTGCTGTAAGTGTTCTTTATTGTACATTTTCATTGCTGTCTGCTCTGATTTTAGGTGTTCCAAATGATTGAGCATCTCCAATTTAATAAGGCATGCTATTACACACTCTATTAAGTCTCACTGTCACAAAGTGTTAACTGATTTTCAGTTAAAATTTTGCTTTCTTAATTCACTACATTCCTAGTTTCATATTTCTGTATTTCCTTAAGCAATTCCCTCCATCTTCAGTGCTTATCAAGTGCTTAAATAGTATTTTATACAAGTATTTAATTAAAAAAATCAGGCTTTTTATTTCAAATCTATATTCATAGTTTTTGAGCAGTACCATTACCAGCCAACTAATATGTTTATATAGTAAGATTATATATAGCTTGCATTTCAACGTCTTAATAAATGAACCATAAACAAATTACTATTGCCTTACAGAAAACTTTGAAAAATAATTAAAAAATAATTTTTAATACTTTGCCTATATTCAGTTTTAATGGGAACCCCAGAAGTCTCTAAGGGTGCTGCGTCTGTGATAAAAGTTTTGGGAATGGCTACATGGGTACAGTAGTCCCTAATTAAAAGCAGGCCAAAAGAAGAAAACACCTGTCAATAATATCTAGAAAACCCTGCATGTTTTTGTACAACTGTGCCAATTGCCCTATTTATTCCAGTGCCAGAAATTTATGTGCATAGGAGAGTGAGCAAAAGCACACAATCTATCTTCAATGTGCAGAAACCCTCCCAGTGGTCATTGCCTTTGTCTCTATGTCCAGCTGAGGTGCAGGCACAAGAGCAGCCTAAACATCTGTCCTGTTCTTAGGAAGAACCTTGCTCAGGATATGCATTGCTGGGCTGGACACTGGACACTGTTCAGCTTGGCCCTCCACAGACCAAGTTCTCTCTGTCACAGTAAGATGACCTGGGGGTTATTCTAAGGTTTGGTATTAGGACTTGACTTTCTTCTGGTTAGACTCAAACCCAAGTAAAGTTTGATACTGATGGCAGGAGAACATGAGATTGAGTGCAGATTTGAATTATGTTTGACTAACAGTGCATCTAAAACTATAAAGACCCATCTTCTTTTCTTACACAGTGCTTTAAAGTTTTTGTCAGAGGAAACTCCACACTGCACAAAGGCAACTAGTTATCCTGGTGAACACTGTAGTTGCATTGCTATCTGTCCTTATGAAAATGAAATACAGGTCAAATTCCTTTCTTGTTCCAGGAGACCATGAGAGCTGGGGCATCCACTAAAATCCATGGAAAATATGGGTTTCTTCATCAGAGGCTAAAAAAACTTAGACATAATCTTTGGCACACAACTGTTCCTGGTGTTATGATAAGGGGGCAGAACCTAAATAATACAACAACTGAATTAATGAGGGGTTTCTGACAAAGATTTGCCAGAGCATCAGGAATGGTAATCATCTGTTCAGGTGCATTTTTCACATCTGAGTTTTAGAGACCTAGCATGACAGTCCTGGACTAGAGCTAGTGTGACCTCCAACCTGAGCCTTCGAAGTACTGAATGGTACCTCCAAACTGTATAACCTGCTAATTCAGTGAGCAAGCGTTTAGTCACCTCCTCCAAGCCATTGATTAAGTTTTTGAAATGGACATGACCCAAGACAAGACAACTGCAATGCTTATTACTGCCCTCCATGCAGACCACAACACATTAGTATCTATCTTCTGAGCCTGACTACCTAGGCAGTTTATTTTTTATTCTGTTTGTCTACTCCTCATGGCTGTAATATCCTAACTAGGGTACTTGAATATTGTGGGAGAGTCAGAAGCCTTGCTGAGGTCAAGGTAGATGATATTTTGTGTGCTCCCATCACCTATAATTATAGACATTTTATCATAAAATGGCAATCAGATTGGTCAAGATTCATTCACCCTTGGTAAACCCATGGCCCTTTTTTCTTAAATACAAGTGCAACACTTGCATTCCCCCTGTCATCAAGGATCTCCCCAGTCTCCAAAACCTTTCTAACATTGCAGAGGGTGACTCTGCAAGAGAATCAGTTCTCTCTGACCCATCGGATGCTCACCATCTTATTGCCCTTTGCCTTTTGTAATTGTTAACTTAAGCTCAGCTTTGGCATTCCTGGCACAGAAAGTCTGACACATTTCCTGGACCAGACATTGTTTCGAAATTTCTTCCTTATTTATTTCTTCTGTATCTTCTTCCAACTCTTCTATACTGCTTTTTCATTGAAGCTCCATCACAAATAACTTGCCAGGATATTTATGTGCCTGAGTATCAGGACTGATCATTCCTACATTTGGAAGATATGGTCCGTAAATTTGGTCAAGCTTCTCTGGGTAACTTTACCCTTCAGATCTGGCTGCCCTGGGATCCTGTGAGTAGCAGATCCACCTGCAAGTCACCTTTAATTGACCTCTTCAGAAGTTGTGGCAGTCACCCTCTAGAAATTTTTACTTCTTCCATGCTGCCACACTTGTCTTTCAGCAGATATCACAGACATCAAAGTTCCCCTCTTTCAGACCTACAGGATCCTTCAGAATTTTCCACAGGAGTTCTGACACTCTTGCAGTCCTAAATCCCTTGAAATTCTTACTTTTCAAAACTCTTAGAACTACCAGTTCCCTTTAGTGCTCAGAAAGCCTCATTATGTTAAAAACAGGATCTGAAATTTCTATTACATGCAAAATGTAATATGTCATCCAGGGGGAAAACCCTAACCTTTTTTCAAACTGATTTTGGTGCAAAAATAATGCTACTTTTCAAATTACTCTATTTCATCTTATTCACCAAGCTCAAGGTATAATTATTTGAATGTCTTCTCTGAAACAGCTGAATATAATGAATTCACAGGTTTCCTTGCTCATCCCCACAAAAAAACTTGAGACCTTGTCCCTCTAAACTCCAAGAGAGAAAAGGAAAAAAAAGAATGAGACACAGCTGATATCTCTGAATTAATGTGCACAAATTTGGAAATGCCCATATGTTTTTTAATTGGGGCAGCATGAGAAAAGGGATACATTCTCTGTTCAGGTTGTTCTCTTTTAGTCTAGCTTTTATGAAATGAGATGAAATGAAAAGAAATGAAACAATGGAATTCTGTTCAATTTAGTCATCTACATTCGATGCTGAAGGCCTCTCAAACAACAGAGCTTAGAAAAGTTTCTGTCTTTCATCGTGCCAAATTCTTACAAGGAGATCAAAATCTATTCATCTTGCAGCATATCTATGTCTGGTTCATGTTCTCCTTTATCAGCTTAGCTTCTTTACTAGTATTTATCACACTGTCTGGTTTTGTGGGGATTGAGGCAGGACGTGTGCATGGATTAATTCAACACCAGAGCTTCTTCAAGCTCTGTTCATAATTTCACTATTATTTTAATCTCTGAATAGACATAACATGTGATTTTTGTATACTGAAAATTATTAATGAAAGAATCAAGGATGCTTTATAAAAAAAGAGAACACTTTTTATACAACAAAAGAAACTTTGATGTCTAAAGAACCAGTCTGTCAGCTCTGAGTGGGCTTATGAAAGGGCTGTGCTATAGAACCATGTCGATCAATCACTGAAGCACCAACGCCCCTTTTACTCAAAAACTGTTTTCCTAGTAAAATTATATACTGCAGTCATGTTATAAGTTTTCCTTCAGCATAACCTCTCTTCAGGACTCTACTACAAAAAAATATTTTAAAATGTTTTTGCAATATTTATTTCTGAATGTGTTTATCAACCTTAGTGAGCATACAACTTTTTTCTTGTATTATTTTACAAAGAAAAAAAGCTGTTAATATCTTATTAGCTATCAATATTTATGTATTTTAAAGAGTGATATTTTTAAGAGTGATCTTAATGATTTTTTTTAAACTAGGACCAAATATTTTTAAAGTATTAGCTAAAAATACAATATCTATAATGAATATTAAACCTAGTAAGTCCTATAATCACTACACAATATATGTAGAATACAATTAATAAATATAAGTGTTACCACAGTTGACAGATTAATAATTGCCAAACAATGGATAGGATAATATTTCACAGTTACTTTTAAACCTTTCCCAATCAAGGGAATGCTTAATTGAATAAGTGTGATATATATGAATCAACTCACTTCCTAAACAGCAAATACTGGAACTCATGAATCACAAAAATCTAATTCTATACTATATTGATACCTCTTTTCAAACAGTAACAACATACTTGGAGGTATAAATGCTCAATTCCATCATGAAAAGGGTTTTACAGTAGTATTGGTAATTTCTTATGGCTGTTACACTGATTCTCCACAACTGGTGTTTCCTTAGACACATGAAAGGACTATGATGCTTCAATTACACTTCCAGACTTTGAACATGCACTAAACATCTTTCCTAGACTCAGTGGCTAGTGGTGCTTCTTTGTGATTCTCTGGGTGATATTTCTGGTATCCTCAGAGTTACTTCTTTTCTTGAAAGATGTAGTCTATTAAAACAACACCCAGTAAAAATGTTCTCTCTTCTCAATGATATCACATGTATTTTTGTTGAGCATTGTGATATACATGTGCGCTTTGCACAAATATATTTACAGCTGATATTTATCTGAACTTCAATATTTCCCTAGAATTATCCCAAATTAATGAAGGCATTACAGTTAAGTCACTATCCAACTGGGCGTGTCAGGCATACAGATTCTTTAACACAGAATTAGGAAATTCCTTGTAATTGCAGTGTTTACAGTCCATTCTGTGAAAAGGATGTAAACCTGCATTGCTAGAGCTGTTACTCCACTGCTCTTGTTACAAAAGCATAAGGACCCTGTCCCTCAGCAGACCAAGGCTTTTAGTGGCTTCCAAACTACAAGGAACTACAAGGAGACAGGCATTCCTATAAGTAGGCTTTCTAATGTAATTTTTTTTTAGTCCTTGCTGGTGTCAGAGAAGAAATACCCAAGCTCCTATGTAGAAATCAAATCCATAAAATATTTTTTAAAACTTCTTAAAAATAGAAACCTGAGCCACACAGAAAATAATTAAACATTTTTCACATTCTCTGTGATTTATGACATGCAGGCACTAAAAGCATATCTTCCATGTGAGCTGCATAAGAGAAAAATTATATGTGATCTAAGATGTCTGGCACTGTAATCTGTATGACAGTAACAGTGCTGTAAAGAATTCATGTAGAGGAAGGCCCTTCACAGGAATTCAAGCACTAAAAACTGTATTAGTAAGTAGGACATAAAATTAATATACTTTCTTTTTAGTGAGTATAGAAATATTTATATTAGGATAAAGTGGTCTTCACTTACTGACAGAGGTGTAATAACTTTAGATAACAGAAACTTTCTTCAGTAGTCAGGGCAGTGCTGTAAAAATTTATTATTATTGCTTTTCTTCTAACAAGTCTATTCAAATCATCTGTGTATCACAAATGCATGTTAGGAGCAAATTAGCTTAGCTTCAATATTCACTGATGCATTTTATTGCATTCTGACTAAAGTTGTATCTTGCAGACTTCTGAAACTTACCCTTTTATCTACTACACACAAAACTACATCATAAATAATAAAATATATATGACAGTGGAAAGTTATTAAATTTACTTCTGAATTATATAGCTGCTTAGCCTCAAGCATGAACTAGTGATAATTACCTCCAAGCAGTAATTAATTGGGCAAATAAATTGTTAAATTTTAGATGCTGATAAATAGAAGCTAAAAAACCACAGCAACTGTCAGCAATATTTTAACTAAGGAATTCTATATGAGATAAAATTACAGTAAATATATTTATAAAATATCAACTAAACAGAGAGTATGAGACAACAGTAACATACATTCTCATAGAATGGCTAGAATTCACTGCAATCTACAGCATCAACAACCTCAGTATTTCAAAAATTATTACTAATGTTGAAATTACATATGAGAAAGTACACTCAAAGATATATTTTTCTAACATACTTTCAGCCAAAGTACAAATCTCAGCTGAGAAGAAGAAAAAAGAACCATCCATTACCTACAGAGAAGCTGGTGTACATACAAAGTAAGTGAAGCGGTGAGGCACGGAAAAGAAAACAAGAATGGAAAATTAAAAAGGACACTTACTGGGGAAAACCACATCACTTTCAGAATCCAAATTGTCAAAGAAAAATTCACAACTAGGATGATAAGCAGGAGAAGAACAAACAGGTAGAGACAACGCTTTCTCCAGCCATAAATTCCAATTTTGTAGATATATTCATTCTTCGGCCTCTCTAGGCTCGTGCCTGGTGTCGTTGTCGTGTATTGTTCACGTACCATCTGCTATGTAAAGGAGAAAAAGAAAGGGAACTGCTTAGTTGCTTAATTTATGTGACAATATTTATATAAAATCCAAGGAAAATATGAAGATTGTAATAGCTAGGAACCAGAAACTCTTATGAAGTTTTACCTGGAAAGCATTTTCATCATGCCCTGTTCAACTTATATCTTAGTTTTTAGTACACACAATGGATGTGATGTTCTAATATATGAACTGCATTAACTGCTGTTTTCAGGAGGCTTAAATTTATTTCATCCTATAAAGAAAGACAAAGCCTTCTGCCCCATTTGTCACAGTATTTTAATTCTTGCATATAAAATATTTCATGGGATCAGATCATAATCTGCTCACAAGTGTGTATCAGTTGGAATGCCAATATATATTAGGCTTCAGAATATGTATGTAAAGAAACAAAATTATTCTTTATGATATACAGGAAATAATTATTTCTCAATTAATCAGATATTCATATTTAGAGATATATCAACGTGAAAAGCATTGCCTACTGCGTTTAACAACTTCACCTTATACTATAGTTCTTAAAGAAGCATTGTTTACATTTAAAGGAATCTTACAAGGTTGCACTTCCTTAAAAGATGAGAATATTCCCTAACTTTCACTCTTACAGCACAGAGATCACCAACAATTCAAACCATTCACTAAAGCTTACAATTTTGGCCAAAAGAATAAAAACTCAGCATCTCAAGCTGCTTATAAAGAACAACAGTGGGCAATATCTGTCTCATTTGCAACAAGGTAAAGCAAAAAAACCCCAACCCAATCATGGATGTCAGAAAGAAAATAGGTATTGTAAATTCAAGCCCTTCCAATGAGCCAGATATGTCCACAGGCATGTTACATCCAAAACCTGGTCCACTTTCATATAATATAATGCCCCCAAATCACAGTGACTTCAGAAAGGTTTCACACAAGGTCTACTCTCAATTCTGAATTTCCTCCTATCAATGAGATCACCATGCTCTGCTCACACAGGTTTCAAAACATGATCAAACTACATCCTTGCCTCTGTTCAAGTTTCCTGCAGAGCCATCCTGTGTCTGTAACATGCTTGTGGCTCTCAGTTCTAGCCCTCATCTTTAGAAAGATGTCATCTTTTATTCCTGTAGCTTCCTAGCAAGACAGAGAATGCCGTATCAGTTTACAATTGAACAGAAGCCCATGCATTAGCCCCTTGTATATATGCAGTAGTAATCTTATTTCTGCACTTCCACCAAAAGAAATTGATTTCATGTTTATTTATATTCCAAAATTAGACCAAATAATTGGCAGTTCATAATGCAACTTTGCTTACAGACATTATGGTATAATATTATAATTTTTTTTCTGCTATCAGTCTCAGTTGCTCATAGACTATGTATATAAATATTTTCACTGCTAAATAAGTATAACAAGTTATTACTGAGGAATTATATTCTGAAACAACTTGGCTTAGTATTATTGCAAAACATTTACAAGATTTACAAGATGTTACTTAGTATTTCCCACATGAACTATGTTTGTTTAAAATATAAGATTATGTATTTTAGTTCTGTGTATTACTCAAGTACATAGTACTGATTACAGAATGCTGTTTAAGTATAAGTTGATACTATTTTTTTTCTGTTTTCTACCTGGTTATTGCATAGTAGGCCATATTGCTCACAGATGTTGCCCCTTATCTGAAATGGTGCCATGAGATATTGGGATATATATACATAGAACAGGTTCCATAAGATGCTCAGACAAACCTTTACCCTTATTTCCACACAGATTTCTTCTCAACACATAACTTACAGAACAGGATGCAGTAACTCTTATCTGGTAACAACCAGAGACAAACACTGAGAAATAAGCTGCGCAGTTCTTGCCCATGAGTAGTACAACTATGTCCTGGTTCTGGCCAGGTTAATATTGGCAGTAGCCAGGAGGGGCATGGCTGGTTAAACTATATAACCTGAGGTTATCCTATACAACCTCGAGCCAGATGCAGGGGATGTTGGGGGAGAGGGATCCCTTCTGGTCCTGCTGCATGCCGGTGAGCGGTCGGGGTGTTGCCGGTTCCTGTGCGGCGAGTACTCGCACGTGAATTTGTTTGCATCTCTTCTATGCCCACTTCCCAAGGCAGACTGTTTTGCTTGTTACTTGTGCTGCTGTTCCCTACACCTGCAAGGTAAATTTTGCAGTAGGGACCATTTGCCAATGAGTTAATTAATTGTCACATCTTCATGTTCTTATGCAGCCTCATTACAGTGATCTCTGAGGCTGGAATTCATCTCACAACGCGAGATATGAACAATTTAGCTCTGAATATCTGAGCCAGTCAACCAGGTATCCCTTTGTGGTTAATGGAGATAGGTCTCCCTGCTGGGAATTATTCATCTGACTTACATTAGATGTGAATTTTAGACATCCATCAAAAGAGAAAGAAATAGAGCCTGGGATGACTTTCTCATACGTGTATGCTGATATGTTGTAGAACATTTCAACCAGAGTGATTTCCAAAAGCATTTAATTCAACAACAAGATAGGATTTTTCTGATTCCTGTTCTTCTGTTCCATTTTCATCCTGTTGTAAAATGTTTATTTTGTGAGCTGAGGGTTTTATACATAATTTATTACGTACTGCTGTTTAATGAGGTGAGGTCAAAATCCACTATGCATTTCAGCAAAAAAAGCCTGTGAGTTTTATGATTATTTTCAACCCTTCAGAAATTCCACAGGGGACATCTCCCAATACAGCATTGTTCCCTGCATGAATTATTTTTTCCTGATAGAAAACAGTTTTGTTGTTTCTGAGCATTATTAATACTGCCAAAAATTGCTTTGGTCATAGTAAATAGGCAGGGCTGGCCTAGAATGCTTTGAGAAAGATTAAGTTTTTCTCCTTAACATAATATTTCAAGATTTTAAAGATAATTAGTTTCCTACTATTATGTAATTACAGCAAAAATTCTTTCAGAACTGATACTGTTGGACTGTTTCTTTTGGGAGAATCAACTTTCCATATTACTGACTTGTATGTTCACAAGATGAAATCACATAGGAAAATAATCTCAGACCTGTCTGGAGAAGTCAGAGAGAAATCTTTTTATAAGTCTGGGATGTTTTAGAAAGGTGAGATGAAAGGAAAGCCTTAGACGGGCAGACCTCATAGTTGTGTTATGAAGCCTGCCAAGATTCAAGATAGACTCACAGAAGAACAACAACAGAGAAATGATGAGAAATGTGATTTGTAAGTGGAATAACCATGAAACTGGTTGTGTAGGAGCATTCTAAACAGGCACCAAGAAAGAAGCGGTGAGTTACACACCTGGACACTGCAGGAAACCTGCAGAATGCAGATTGACTTTGGTAAATGTTATCTTTGTATTATTTTACAAGGAAGCAGCACACAATGACTAAGAGTAAGAAATACTGGCAACCTTGAAGGCAGATAAAATGGCAGTTGAGTTTCAGAATTAAAATTCTTACATCTTTCAAATGGGCCATGAAAATGTCTTATTTGCATCAGGTCAGCAGTACCACAATAAACCAGCTACTACAAATAAACTACTTAATTGGAAGTGCAATTTCTTGGTGTTCCCATTCAAGGGCCAACACCATCAGCACATTCCTTAGGGATTTTTGTAGATTTGGCCGTAATTCATGGGATTGAGCTCTATCATGATAGTTTGTTACTTAGAAGTATTTTCTAATTGTCATCATCTATTTTATTAGGATCCATTTAAATCCAATTACTTCTTGCCTCTTTGCTGATTTAAACCAGATACTGAATGCTAGTTAGCTGCCAAAAGACTTTTCACAGATTTCAAATTATAGATCAAACTCATGAACAACCAGTAACACTGGAGATTTTTGACCTTGTGTGATTTCCCGTATTTTCAGACATTGTATGTGTTGCATGTAAGGCAGGAAATTCATGCCTGTAGTAATACATATGAGCTGCCCATAAAAGACCTGTATGTTCTTCACACTTACAATTGTCCTCTAAAAATATATAACCATGACAGAATATTTCCCTAGCTCTAGTGCACCTTTTTCCATGCAAGACTTAGAAACTGGTCTCTGTCATCTGAGTGATTCTCAGGTCCAGAAGATTTTTATATTAATATTGATTAATGAAAGACATTGAAAAACTGTCTATCACTAATGTTACTGTTGGACTGAGATTAGTTCAGGCATGAAGTTAAATAAGCTATTCTGACAGCTTCGAAATACTCACTTAAGATGGCTATGATTTTAAAAAATGATGTGAAAACTTATCCTTTAGCCTGATTAGAAAAGCAAGCCTGAGTTAAAGCATGTCATTCGTACTATTTTCATGAACTACTTACCTGTAGGAAATACTGAAGACAGAATACTAATTCAATTAAAATAAGTAATCTCAGTATATTTCAACTATAAAAACCTGTTTTCATTGTTTTTGTTCATAAATGGCAGCTATTTTCATGTAAATAAAACTCCCCTTTATAGACAGTTCAGAACTGTGTTACTCAGGTACTTTATCATGTTGTCATAAAGTAACTGATAATAACATACAATTAGAAAACAATTTAAATATAGAACTAGTTAGTGGGTAATACTAACAACCAGCTGTAATTTCATTAATAAGTATGTAATTATTAGCATTTTATATTTTCAGCAAAGAGACAAAAACTTAGCAGTCAATAAAACCTTTTCAAATCAGAGTTCAGAAGAACTAGTGGGGTTTCACGATGAAACTGGTACCACTGGTGCTCGTACTATGCACATTCTTCATGAACAGTCATCAGTGCATCTACTCTTCTCTCTTGTTCTGGTTTTGGGCAGGACAATGCTGATTTTCTGTGACAGCTGGAAGCAGACATTGTGGAAGGAGTATGTCCAGGACCCTGATGTTTTTCTATACCCCAGCAGGTCATTGCCAGGCATTGAGGAGAAGGGACTCTGGCTTCTGAGGAAAGGGGCATTCCTTTCAGTGGAAGAAAACATGTTTGGGAAGAACTGTTTGCTATTTTTTATTGTTGCAGGCTTTCTGTGCAAGTCATTTCTTTGTGCTCTATCTTCTCTGGTTAATATTGTTGCTGCTACTGTTTGTTTTCTTATCTCATTGCTGTTTCCAGCTAACTGTTCTTACCTCAACCCACGATCCTTGTCTTTTGTGCTGCCAATTGGAGGGGAGGGGGAGCAAGTGGTGACATGGTTTTAAGAGGAATACTGAATTGGAGAACACCATTCCTAAGCCAGGACACCTCCTTACATGAAGTTTATTTGTTCACATGCAAAAAAATTCACAGTATGTTTGGGCATGAAAGAGGTAATAGTGCTAAACAAAAACAGGACCGTGAGAAGACCATTTCAACCTCTTAAACTAAATTCTTGTGCCATTGCATACTAACTGTAAACTGAAATTAAACAACCTGTCAGCCAAGGCAAGTGAGAACTACTTTTACAACCTGTATACAGTATCTTCATGGAATACTATGTTCATTTTTTTGTATGTTGTACTGGGCTCGATGGGTATTATTACAGTATGAACATCAAAAGTACACCAAGACTTCACACTTCAGTGCACTCAGGCAAGCACACTTTTGTCTTTGTGAACACAGAAGCAGTCCAATGATTAACCAACAGGAAAGAGGTGCTGTTGGAGTATTTTCCTGAAAGATGGAAGACAGTGGAGGTAATCCTCTTGTTCAGAGAAAAAAAATAAGAAACCTTTGGAATCCATACGGAAAAGCTTTCAGAACAAAAATAGAGAGGCAGGAAAAAATCAAAGTCTCATGATTAGCTGAAAATTTTGTAATTACTTTCAGTTCTTCCATCATATTGTATTTAATCTTGCCCAACCTTGCTTTGTTGAAATTTTTGTATTATATAGCATATTACAGTTTGAATTGTAAACTAGTGTCATCAGCTGAAAAGAGCTGGATCCCTGTAGCGTAATTTGTGGAAACCAGCCAAGAAATTTATATGGCCTAGTTAACTCTTTGCATACCCTGCACTGCACATTTGCATAATAACTATGACATGGTCACAATCAACAGCTTCGAAGATTTTAAGTAGAGCTGAAAGGCAGTCAACTGACAGCACAAGATTATATAAATATTAATGACATAATTATTAATATTATAAAAATAGATGCCATATTGCTATAAGAACATATTAATATTAATATGTTATATAAAATATTCTTTGTACAATATGTCTACTCTTGAATCTTATTTACAGTAAATTTTTTAAGCCTTGTTTTGTAGCTTTCAATTTGATTTATTTTTCTTTGAAAATTCTGAAAACATGAATCAGATAAGAAAAAAAATAAAATCATATTATTCCCACCAGAATTAAAAGACCACACAAAAATATTAGAGAGACTTTTTTTTTGTAAATTATTTTAAACTTTGATATTGCAAGCATTTGAAGAAGTAGCTAATTTGTGGTATGAAATGTCTCCTGTCTGTTATATAAAATACCTGAAATTGTTTTAATTAAAAAAACTGAACCTTCTCTCCCTGAAATTCAGTCACTATTACAGTTAAGTCACTACCTTGAGTACCCTAATATGAAAAGAAAATTAAAATCTCAAAATTATTACTTTTCTGGGTTTTTCAACATATATGTTACTCTGTCTTGGTAGACAAACAAAAACACAAAGAACTTAGAATACCTGATGTAGGAATGACTGAATGATGATGATGCAGGTGAAGCTACTGTTTAAACCCTGTGGAGCTCTCATTACTCAATTGCTCATAGACTGTGTACATAAATATTTTCACTGCTGAAAATAGTGTAACAATTTATTACTGAGGAATTATATTCTGAAACAACTTGGTTTAGTATTAGTGCAAAACAACTGAATTACTCATTACAGATTTTAGAAATAATCCTTTAAGAAGAGAGAAAAGAGGGTTCTGTGCAGACGCTGTTTTCACTTAACAATTAAAGACTGAGACCCATTAATGGTGTCAAGACCACTTAAGCATTGTCTTACTTACTGCTCTTTGTATGATGAACTTTCATAGTTTCAGTGTGTAAAATATTGTCTTGTCCTGTTGAATGTCATTCAGTGTTTTTCAACAGGGTTTATTACCACAAAGACATTTTAAAACATCAAACCTGCAACAGGTAACTAACCTCATCTTACTAGAATAGTTTTTGTTCTCCAACTCCTTTGAGAAGAAGGTATCTCATATGGGCCTTGAGTAGAGGATAAAAATGCAATAGTGAACAATTTGCTTTAATGAAACTAATGATGAAATAAATTTTGCCCTCTAAAGACCAATACATTTTTCCCCCATAGTAGCTGCTCTTCAACATGATTTATTTCTTCCTTGAGGGACTGCAAGTATACCAGACACATAATGTACTGCCATGAATATCAGAACAGAAATTGTTGTAGTCTTCTGGCTGTGAGGTTTCTTTCTCTGAAGCACAAGCCAGAGTAGATTCATTCCCCTAAATCCTTCTTTTTCTTTAATTGTGCATTTAAGAAAGTGTTTATAACTAAGCTAGGTATGAGCTTTAACTGCCTGTGCTTGGATGAGCGAGTCTTTAAACAACTAGCATGAGATCTGTAGCATCTGTCTTGAGACAGGTGGAAGAAAGGAAAGTATTATGTGCAAGGAATGCTGAGAGCCATCTTGTTCTTATGGAAAGGCTAGGAGAATCACCCTTTGTTGGAATTCTGGAAACTGAGAATTTTAGGTTTTAGTATATAGTAATGTGTGTGGGGCAAGATGGAGGATTTTGGGTGTTATCTAAGTCCTTCTTCTGACCCTCTTCTTCCTTCTTCTTCATGGGTTTAGGTGGTTTTCTGTAATTGAGTGGAAAAAGTCTAAATTGCAGGCCTTGGGTGGTCATGATTGGGTCAAAAGTATAAATAATATAGGTGTCATCTCATTATTGGGGCATTATCACTTAAATAACCTTGGAAAGAATTAGAGGTACTCCATTTTACCTTCATTTTCTATCTCGCTAGTTAGAGCTCACGGATTCTGAGTCTGTAAATAGATAAGAAGTAATAAACATCCAAGTCTGAACATGAAACCTGCATTTGCTGTGTATTAATCCTGACCTTGGCAGCGAAAAAGGAAGCCAGAACTGTCACAACCCTTCTTTGTCTCCTTATAGTTTAATAAAAATCCTGTCTTCATGAAAAATAAGAACTGTGTGCATTTAGTCTTCCGTACAAAGGGCTTTCTCACTAAGAAGGACCAAATAAAATTAAACACACAGAGATGTCTTGAGGATTTAAGAAATTTCCCAACTCTAATTTATATAAAGATAGTTTGAAAGAATTGTAAAATTACTTAACACTGCATCCTCTCTTATTCTGATCATTTGAACCTTCCAGGTGTCAAAGGGCTTTTCTTCAGGTAAAAGGGGAAGGTTTCCTTTGGGGTCACTCCTTGCAAGTAATGAAGGTTTACAAAGAAATCCACGTATAATCTGATACTTCAAGGAGAGAAATGAGGAGAAGGTGCCTGTCAAATTTACAAAACTTTTGCAATAATCTACCACAGCTAGTTTTTGTTCACTAGCATTTTATTTCTTTCATTCAGTGACAGTTAAATGATTTCCCTATTCAGAAGAGATGTGCACATAACACTGTATGCAGATAAAGCCTTTCCATTCAGTCCTTGTTATAGTTCATTACTGCAAAAGTCTGGCATTGAATTCTGAAGGCCATTAGCAAGTAACTTGGTAACCAAAATTCCAAATAAAACATCAAATTCTAGAATTTTGTAAAATTTTATTTACATAAAATCTAATAGCAAACCTTATGTGATGTCTACAGTATATAAATTGTGTTTTCTTATGTGATCTATACCAGACATCCAATTTTTGTTATTACTAATTAATAATAAATTTAATTAAGTCAGGCAAGACAAAAGTCAACTGAAATCAGAAGTTAAACATCACAATTAAAACCACCTATTTACTCAGTCCAAGACTTAGCAACATCTTGCTGTGTATCTACCTACCCAAGGAAGTCAATAATACTTGAGGAAATGACTAAGATTATAACATCCCTCTGTGGAGAACAAGAATGCCATGTGTTATATAATTTCAAATCTTCTTCTTACAAAAAAACTTACTGCTTTTATAAAATGGAATAATTCATCATATGAAATACAAAATGTTTTATTAACAACTCCAAATGGAAAATAATTCAAAATTTCTAACAAAGGTAAAACATATTGTGCCCTTTGGAAATATATTTCTGTTTTGTATTAGAAATTTGAGGACTGGCAAATGAAGACACTTAATGAAATTCAGATTTTTACTCTTGATACCATATTTTTAGACCACAAGCTGTTGTGCCTGCAAAAGCAATACACCCAGACCTGCTAGAAAGTGCTGGACAGAAAATGACATGATGAGTCTGCTGTTCTTTTCCAGGACTGCTCTACAGAAGTATTCTTTTATTCTCAGCTGTACATTAAACTCTTTACTGTCCTCCAGAGAAAAACCTCTTTCACTTAGATTTACAGTATCACTGGCAAGTCCAGAAAATTACAGCACTTAAGAGACAGCTACAGAAAATACATGTTTTTAGGACACTGCCTTTGCTCTTTAAGAAAAACTGTTTTTCACACTGCATTACAGTGCACTATGGAGATGCCCAGAATACCTCTAAAAGTTCTAAGCTTATCAGAAATTATTCTGTTCAATGGCTGTAACGTAAAACATTCTTCCCCAATTGCTTGCAAACATCCGATAGTGTCTGTTTGCTTATTCTACATTTTACTTATTCATAAGTGACTCTTCCTTTACAACCCCTTTATAACCATTTCTAAACACAACAAAGGTTACATTTTGGCTTAAACTGACATTATTGCTCTTTTGTTTATTCAAAATATGAAGACAGGGATAATCTGCCTGGGGGCATTCTCTGACAATAACAAAATTCTTCCTGTTTGCATATAAAAACTAACAGGAATTGCATAGTATTTGAAGATTTATGTGTGTTTCTCATTGCTATTCTATTCTGTACTCAAGCTCTTGGAAGATGGACAGTGGGGATATATTATGGTAGTAAAGCTAAAATCATGCAGTTAGCAGTACCTAAACATATCGGAAGTTCTTGGGGCTGAAAATTAAGATGAAGCCATGACTGGTGCTATCTTGCTTCTTTTACCAGAAAGGTACATGAAGAACTTTTTGCCTTCTGAACATGAATGAGTAACATCTGGTCCAGCTGACATAAAAATCATTATTATCAATTTTATTGATCTGTCCCAAAGTATCTTCTAATGATTTTTTTCCTCATTTCTTCAGAGCCATCAACCAGAATGAACGGGTATATAGAGAAATTTCTCAGACCTCCACAGTGGGGAACATTGAAGTTAACTCCTTTAGGATTTTCTTTTTGCTGTCTCTGTTCAGGCACTCAAAATATAAATCTTCAGTTGTATACCCAGTATTCAAATAGTATAGTATTAATATTCAACAACAAATACAAGTAAATTAAAACACCCCCTAACCCACAAAGGAACTGAAAGAATACTTCTGACTGCATGAACACATCTCCAAATACTCTTGTAAAGTATCAGGTTAGATATATGCAACATCAATCACCAAAATATTATTCACAGTATTTATTAGTTTTTAACATCAGTGATAAATGATTGTTAGAATTTATCCAACTCTGCACATCTTCTGTTGAGGCAGATATTCAAGTCTACTGTCTCTGGCCATTTTGCTAAAATCCGTGGAGAAAAAATAAAATCACTATAAGACAGTGATTCACATGTATGTCTAGGTACATACAAAGTCATTCAGGAAGTATCACAAAGCAGAGCTTCTGTCTCTATGGTCTAAATACTAATTTAACACCTACCAAAGTTGACTTGTGATAGCTCAGAGTGTCCCACCACAGGAATTCTTAGATGTTACAAAAAGCCACAGGACATGAGGGACTGGTCCTCACTACCTTTGATCATGAAGCAGGTCACACATAGTACCTGAACCTATAGGACATATTTTATGAACACAGAAATAATATTCTGATACAAATTCAGAATTTGTGTTGGGAGGTAATTGTTTTAGGAGCACTGAGAAAGGGCAAACTCAAAGCCCAGTTTATGCTCATCACTTAAAGCAGCAGCAAAAATGAAACTAATGTTAGCAACTAAGTACAGAGGGAATAAAAAGAGACTAGGGTACAGGACCTGTGTATGTTTGCTGTTGCTTTCAACTGTGTCTAAAAATCCTTTAAAAGCAGCAGAGAAACAGCAAAAGTTTAATTAACAATTTGTACTATAACCAGAAGTAGTGATGAGGCCTAGTTGTGTACAGATTTGTTTGTTTGGTTAAGTAACTCCATCAATGCAGTCATCTCATTACTTTTGCTTTGTCCATGTGCTTTATAAAAAATTCCTGAGCCAAATATAACACACCTCATTACTAGCTAGCTCCAACTGTGTATTCTGACCCACTAGATATTATTCACATGCCAAGAGAATGTACCACGACAGTTTTCCTCTAATGAGGGCATTATCTCACAAGATAACTTTCACTAAACTTGAAAAAACTTAATTACCTTGAAAACCTCTATGCCTTTATTTTATCATAGTCAAATTCGACTGCAAAGTCAAAAAAGATAGTGGGGGGGACTGGGATGGGCAGCAACTTTCAGGTGAACAACAGTAAATTGAAATCAGTCAGTTTAATTAAAAAAATAAAAAAGAAGAAAATCCAAACAGAATATCAATATCAACAGACAGCAACCATTTGTAAAGTAGTACTTTGCATAGCTTTTACAAACAGATTACATTTTATTTTTTTTCTTTTAAGTGTGAAACATTTGATAAATAGAAGTACTTATTTAGCATACTACTTATTTGTAAATATCATCTAAAAACTCCCCCTAAGTCATCACATTTAAACTTTTATTAGGTCAGCAGTACTACTCTTAACCTAGGTGATTAAACAGAATTCTAGCTATTTTAGAGTGGTTTTCATGTCTCTGGGTATCCTGGATATTAAGAGAAGAAGTTTATTTGAAAATCTGACAAAATGGATACATCCCATGCTCTTTGTATTGCCATTTAAATTGTTCTCAATTAGGTTTCTTTGCTCTGTTATTGTTACTGTATGACTTGGATGCTCTCAATTACTTTTAATTTCTCCTTTATCATCAGTGTACAGTATCGTAAGAAATGAAAGAACCACAAAGTTTTACTTTCACACACACTGAAGTTAAACTTCGCAGACAGGATCTGGCAAATCTAGTAAATTTGAGTTGCAGCAAAAATTGGGGAAATCTGTGTATAAAATTTCATTTCTTAAGTGTCATTAAATGCAAATAAGAACTGTTTTGTGGCCTTCGATTTTCTTTCACTGGAGACAACACCAGAAATCTCAAAATACTTGTAGGCATAAATTTTTAAAATTTTTTGTTGTCATTTTTCTGGTTATTTGTTGCACTTAGAAGTGTGACACAGTGAACAGAACTGCAAAGCTAACTCAGGAAGGAATGGGAAAATAATCTTCTTTGGCGTAATTGAGACCACATCAAAAGACTTGAAATTCCAAATAAATGTGAAGAAAATTAAAGCAATCCCTCTGATGGAGGTAAATCGTGAAAGAATCTCTGCTGTCATAATCTTGTATGTATGTTTACCTGACAAAAAATAAATTTAGATAATTTTTTAAAAAGCAATTGCATCTTTTTTTGTTTAAAAATACTTTAAAAAATTATTTTTATTTTCTATGTGTGTGATAGAAGAGCACTCCTGTCATATTACAGTGATTACCAGCAGCAAGGCCAAAATGTATCTTAGAGAACAAGTGTTCCTAAAGCAAGTTGTGTTCTGAGAGAGCTTTTAGCAAAAGCCCTTTAACACTACCCTCAATGTTGTTTGCAGGAAAAGTGTTTCACGTCATCAGAGCTAGGAAGAGGTGAGAGCAAAAGCAAATTCCTTTATTTAAGTACATAAAGACATACACATTGGCATAACTTTCCCCTCTTTTTCCTTGTCTTGCTGCAGCCTTCATGAAAGTGCTACTTCCAGGCAGAATGCTTTTACCTTTTGGAAAGTATACTTCCAGCTCATTTAGTAGACTTCAGCACAATAACAAAATAACTCCCTTTTGTGGTGCTTTCCTGTGTTGGTTGTGGACCTCAAAAAGCAGCTTATTTAGCCTTGAAAACTGATTTAATGTAGTAAATGGTGATATGCTTCACAGAATACTGCCATTCCATGAAGCTTCTTTTTTTTTTTTTTTTAATTGATATAAAAATACACAAAAGAAGGAACAGAGCTAGATATAGAGACTGGAGATGAAAATTAATCCTCAAGTCTGCCCTCCCTAATTCAAGTGATTCATCACAGACATACTTTTAAAAACACAATAGAATAATTTGACCTTGCATCTGGAAAGTAACAACCATACTTTTTTGACAAGCCACATGTAGCTAAACTAAAGATTCAAAATTCACTTTTCAGTAGCAGGAGAAGCAAAATGTTTTTTCTACATATACTGTGTCTCATTAAATACTTTAAACTCTGCCCTTTCCTGATGAATTTTAAATGTCAATGACCACAAAATGATGTGCTCCCGTTGCTTTGCAGTCCTGGTCATAACAAATTTATTACTTATTTTTACTTACACAGGGGTAAACCCAATTATATTAAACATGTATTAGACATGTAAGGACATCATCAAATGACTCATACTGCAGAAGCCTTTTTTGGTGATGTTGACTCCAACTGTTTAGGCAGCAACCATCTCTAAGTTTCTTTCTAAGCAACTGTGACAAAGCAATAATGCAGTCCAAGAAACACAGAAAATGCAGAACATGGAAAAGTGTATAAATACTGGTTTTGATCAGTTTACCAGTTCTTGGATTAAAGCCTGTAAGATATAGCCGATCCTTCAGTTAGCTGTAAAAACTAATGAACCATCAACAAAACCCAAATTACCTGTTAAGTATGTAGGTATTCCAAGATAAACTAAAAGAAAAGTCTCTTATTTGACAAAACATATATATTCCTTGTATTTCAAAGTAGAATTTTCCATACAAAGTATTTAATCCAAAATGGAAATCAGCAGGTATTACTAAAATCCTTAACTTTAGTTTAAAGTTGCTTTACTGATGTAAATCAAATAGTATAATCTGAAATGTAGGATTCATTTTTCTTCATTTTAAAAGGTCTAATTTGAGCAACTGGAAAACAATTCCTACTTGGATCATATAATAAGCACACTACCTTCTCCAGAAACTATGTCTGAAGTATCTAAAGTTATTCTTTAGGCATACCTAGGAAAAGACATTCACAGAGCACAAGTATAACTTGTCTTTTTAAATTTCAGTTGGATGTTGTTTGTTCTTCAGATTTGGACAGTAGTGTTTGACCCATCAAGAAGTTTTTGTAGCCTGAGATAACCAAGAGACCAAAATCAGGCTTTCCTAAACTCAAATTCTGGAAAAATATTCAAGTTTCTAATGGCAAAATAAAGATAAATGACGCTGTATCTTAGCGCCTGCAGGTTCACCTAGTCCAGGCTTGCAGTGATTTGGACTGTTTTCTACCAACTGGGTAACTAAACTCTGCCCAGATAGATTTTGATTCCCTACTTGGCAGTGAAGAACAACATCACACACATTTCTGGAAGGTAATGACTTTTCAGAAAAGCTTTAGTTCAACTTAAGGACAAGTGAGAAATTTTTTTCAGCCTCTGTACATAAGCTGAGTGCCCTTAAAGCTTTATTATCTATTATTTCAATTTAAAGAAAATACTGGATAAATTAAGTAGAAATTTAAAATCATCCACCACAAGGTGATCTCTTTTGGTAGGGGAAAATTGTCTTTAAAATGTTTTTATATCTTTTCAGCTGTGAATTAAGAAAATATGAGATCAGATATGTAAAAAAATCTCCACATTTTAATTACAGTAAAATAAACACTGTGAGTAGACACTTGAGGATAAGAGAAAAAGGTCAAATAGTGAGTACACTCAGGAAATGAACATGAGATGTAGAAGTGGAGACTGTAAAATATGGGGAGAAAGAGGAAGTACCTAGGAATGCTGAAGAAAGTTTAAAAAAGAGAAAATAAAGAAAAAGGTACCAAAAGATGGAATCTTTTGGTAATGTAAAGGAATATAGATTAATTTTGCTTTCTGCTGCCTTTGTTTTCCTTATTTTGCATTCTAGCCATTTATATGCCTCACTTACTAAACAATCCTAAATCAAAGATTATTTCTGCATAATTTTTTGAAAGCTAGCTTTGAATTTTTTCTTGAGTTAAGGACGTTTGTTACTAGGTGCCTTAGGATTTCTGATACAGAAAGATCAGTCATATTAATGTTCTCAAATAATATTTTCAATGTTTTCAATATGACTAAAGGGATACAGCTTTTTCTTCCATAAATGTGACTAAAATCAGTTAAAACAAATCACCAAGTGTGAACCACAGTACTATCAGTTCAACAGACATTTAACTAAAAGCAAAATCAATAAAATAAAAATATATATTTGAAAAGCAAGTACTCTCACAGATTGTGAAAGTTGTCACTAACAGAATTTCAACAAAATATTCAATTTAGAAAGAATGGCGAGTACTCAAATAAATACAGTGGTTTTATCAAATATAGCTTAGAAATGCTTTTTTTCTCTGTTATGACAATACATTAATCATCTTATACAACTTTGTCAATATAAGAACTACATTTCTGTTTTTGGAAGCCCTATCTTCGCACATGCATAGAACATTATTAAATGACTCAAGAAATCATTCAAAATGGAATAAACTATTTTGTAATGCAGTTCCATGTTTAAGCAAGATAACAGTTTTCAGCAGATGTCATTGTATTCTCATTAAGCAGGAAATATCTACCATAACAGAACAAAACTAAAATTTTACACAGAAAAAATGTGTTGGGCCAAAAAAACCCGAATCTTTTCTTATACTAAACAGTAGGGCTGAAAATGAGGCAAGTTTTTTGGTCTACAGGCTACATCAGGTACGCTTGAGCATTTCAGACTAGAAAAATAGCCTGAAAAGTAGCATGAGCAGCAAAGGACTACCAGGTCTTGTTGTTGCTGCCCACTCTACAAAAGCTTTGGCTTCACCTCCATAAAATTCTATGCCACACCTATCTATACTACATAAAACTTGGCTCTGGGTACCCTCTGGGTAAACCTGGACCAATTCAGCCCTCAAATACAACTTTTTACAGCACCAGAATGTATACTAGAAGTCTTGGGGTGTACTGTGAAGGCACAATGTGTATCAGGACACTGTCACATGAATGTGGAGGGAACAAATCTGACACTGCCTTCTCTGCCTCAACCATGCTGTTTTTGGGGATTGATCACCATGCTCATTTTCTTGTTCTGCACTCATGCCAAACTCAAATAAACCTCTTCATCCTGCACACACTGAAATCTTTCTTATCATTTTATTATCCCTACTGTGAAAACTTTCACTCAGGTAATCAATAACAGCAACCTTTTCTGCCAGGCGTACAAATATCCTCCCGTGGCTTTTCAGCTCATAGCGAACGCTGATATTAAAGTAATACTCAGTGTTAGTATTTCAGCTTCAAGTTCTGAATCCATCTAGTTCCTTCCTTGTACTTCCAAATAAAAGTCAAATATTACAGTTAATTGTCATTAATTTACAGCAACTTTACATGGCTTGAGAATACTGCTAGCTACCAATCTCACATATTTATTAAATTGTGATGAACTCTTAAACATTGCAGAATGCATCAGCTGGTAAGACAGCCAGGAGACTAAACAAAACAAGTAGGTAATTAATAATAACAATAAAGTGAATAGTCAGGAAAAATCTGAACAAATTCAGAGAATCATAGAAAAATTGGGCCGCAATGGACCTCCAATAGAGATCATCAATTCCAGTTCAAAGCTGGACTGGAAGAGGCCTTTGGAAGGGGCTTGTTATCTACAGCGTTGCTAATGTAGCCTGGTCTGTGGTTAGGGTTCATTACTACAGCTGTGCTCTACTGACTCAGCTTCATACCAGAGCAGTTAGTTTTTAAGAAACTCTTCCATTTTATTCTGCCTTCAGCAGTCTGGAGTCACCAGAATATGTTTCTTACTTAACTATTCCTGCCTCTCACTTAAAATCCTTTTCCTCAAAGCTGAGGAAACTGGGTGCAGTAGAACTTTGCAGTCATGTCTACTTCCATCATGTCTGCATGCTTCTCTCAGAAGGTCTTCTGCTTCTCACAGAAAGGTCTTACAGCTTGGAAATTCAAGGTAGGTAAGACCTATCTGAAACTTTAACATGAAACAGGCTGTCATACTCTACACAGTCAGCCTTTTCTGAAAGCCACTAGTATCCACAATTACTAAGGCAATGATGCAAAAAGTTGATATAAAGTTTAGTATCTGGCACTTGGAACACTGGGAAAAAATAAGCTGAAGCAAAGGTGCTAGAACTTCTGTTCCTCAGAGCACTGACAGCACAGCAAATAAAAAAGGAGGAACTGAAGAAATTACTACTGTCATTACTACAACTTTCAATTCCTCTATTGAAAATACATATATGTATGATTCTTACAGTCAGCCTTCAAGATATACATATCCACAAACACAAACATCCATACACCCTATTGAAAAGCATGTGTTTTATGGCTGCCACCAGCATTATCCAACACTTCAGTACATACCACACTCCATTTAAAAAAATATTTATGTATTTTAGTTTATATTTCTCTTCACAGTCTTATACAGACTTCATCCACCACAGAAACATAACCAACCATGGCATGAAATGCAGCAGCTGTTTAACAGCTTTTGGCAGATACACAGAAAGATTTAATGAGAAGACTGGCCCAGGTAACCAAAGCTAAGATGAATTAAATAGTGAGAATACTATTACCCAAGCTGAAAATTTGACCAGGATATTGAATTAACCTGTTATCCAAACTGCCATGATGCTTTCAGCCTGGTCTAATGAATAAAAAAGCAACCAAACCGTATGTCAATGTCTAAATCATCTGTCCCCCATTCATTTTCCCTACCTCCTTCAATAGCTTTTGACTTTCTTGGCTAATTTCAACAAAATTCAACAGAGAAGCAGATGCCTCAAATATTACATTCCTGCAAATTTTCTACAATGAGATAACAGAGAAAATAAACCTCCATTTATGTCTTTACTGAGCGACTGCAATGAGTATGAAGACCTTATAAAATATCAGAAAACTCATGTGAGAAAAAGACCTTGTAAATGTCTCTGTTATCAAAAACCTTCAGTCACTGCTCATTAAACATGTAGGACAATCTAAGACAATCAACTCTGAGAAATAAGTCCACAGGAAATCCAACTTACTTAATTCCAAGTCATGAAAATAATTAAAAACAGTAAGAGGTTAGGACCTGGGATTTGTATTTCATGTACAAGGCATTACTTTCTACAGGAAGGAAAAAAATCTCAGGAGGCTATTCAAGCAAGAAGATCTTTGTACACATAACTTTATATGCCTTATGATTATGAATAAAACTCAAAATACAAGATGCTTTAAACCATTGAGTTTTCAACCAGGAAAGAGCTGCATGCTGTTAGCAAAAGGATAAAGGCTTGGAAAAGGGATTTTAAATGGCTCCCTCTAATGCTGGGCTTAATTTAGATCTTTTTTTTTAATTTAACCTCCTGCAGTTGTTCCTATCCTTTGGTGGTATTCTAGGAGCATTTTTTCTTCATTACATAATAGGAAGGAGGGGTGTATGTAACAGAACATTTGTTTAGATGATAAACAGAAATTGATCTCCATCGAAGTGGCATCATTTGTGACTGTATCACAAACAAAACTTCTAAAATCTTAACTGATGGCAACCTTCCAGAACTTTATGGTACAAAGTTCCTATAGTTCACTCAAATTGATTATCCATCTTGAAGTGGCTGTGCAGGCCAAAATTCATCTCTCCAAACCCAGAAAACATCCGCCACACTTACCTAGGCCCTCTCCACAGAAAATAGAGATAGACAGAAGCTTGTAGGACAATGATTCACCTCCTCCTCAAGTAGGAGGAGATTTAAGACAGATGTAGTAAAAACACCCATATCTCGGTAAAAGGAGCCTAGTTGACTGGTGTTGATGCACTAAAATCACGTTCCTACACTTTGGCAATATCCTGTTTTAGGACCTTATGTACTCATTCAGATTCATGATGAAGAATGCAGTATCAGCACCTGCTGGTGGCGAGACAAGAAGTATCATCCAATAAATCATTTGATAATGAGTCAGTAATCCACTGATACCTACTAGGTAATTTTCTTTCAGGCAGTGGAATTATCCAAGAGAAAATGTATTTAAATTCCAGGAGATGACAAACTTGCAAAAGGAGTTCTGTACACACATAATTATATGCCCTATATTAATTCAAGTATGCTTCACAGAAGTTAGAAACAAATTTGGTAACAATTCCTCAGGTGGGAGGTTTTTATCACACAATTGAGCCAAAAAAGAAGTGTTCAGCAGAATCAGGCATCCATTCTTGACTAAATTTAACTTTTGGTATGTGACAAATAAACTGAGAGAAACCTGTAGCTACAAGCATTAGAGGTTTACTACTGCAAATCAGGTATTTATGTAAGTTCAGTAACATGATACTGTAAAAGATTTAAAAGTTACTAAACTTAAAATTTCTAATTTAGCTTCTCAATATTACAGAAGTGCAGGTTTAAACTATGTAACTTAATGCTACATTTAATTGTAAAAACAAGTATAAATAAACTATCTCAATCTAAATTAATAATTGTAGTTAAAATAAACACATAATTTAAGTCCTAAAACAAATCACATAAGCATCAAAATGATTTTTAAATAAGGACAAAACCAGTTTGAAATGTTGCACAGAAACTTAGAGGGGAGAAGCTCAATACAACCATGTGACAAATAAAGAACAAAGAGAACTCATTTGTTAGCATGCTGATGTTTTAATACAGATATAAAAATAAATTTTAAAATTGTTACTTACCTTGGAGATCTGAAACAATGTGTACTTGTGAATAACCTACAACTAGTCTGTTTCCAAGAGAGAATTGTCTAACTTTTCCACTACTTTCAGATCTGGGGTGGAAGATATTTTAGGTCTGGCCAAATATCACTGGATGAAAATTCGTTCACATGTTTGGCTATGTTTTGCATTCCATCCTGTTGCTCTGGCACACAGACACAGCTAATTATAACCTGTGACATAAGCGGTTAATTCTACTGCTAAAACGGTTGTGTACTGACTCCAGAAAGGAACTGCCCCACTGCAAGACATAACCAATCCATAATGTGCACTGAAATTGCTCGACCTGTCACGTAATGCCAACTTCTTTATTAAAATACGAGAATGTGAACACTCCATAGAACCTGCACGTAAAAACCATTATCAGAGCTGGCTGCTAACAGCACACAATGCAAAAATTAGAAACAAAAAAGACTTCTGCTTTCTTTTCTGAATCAGTATGTAACATCACAATTGAATTTTAAGAGTCCATTTTCTGAAAACTTTTCATTTTAATGCTAACATTATTCTAGCTATAATATATATTGGCTGGCATATAAAAAGTTTCCTTAAAAAAGGAAATACAGATATTGTAACATACCTATAATAGCACAGATAAATTTTATACAAGAACCATACTAACAAGTACCAACCTTTCCAAGAAGATACCAAGCATATCTTGGTATCTAAAACACAGATGCATATATACGCACAGACACACATAAATATTAAGAGATATATTAAAAAAAAAAGTTGCATATATTACATACTTTTAGATTTCAGATACTTCAGAAGTTGTAAGAAATCCTTTTTTTTCCCATTTTTTTTTTTCTCAGTACTATTAAAGCTTTGAGTTCTCATATGCAGAAGAATTCTAGTCTGGCACTGCTTACATTAGACCGCCTACACAAACATTGACCAGCAGACTTCTTGTTCAACTTCAGATATGTTACAACCTGTGCCAGTTGCTTTCCACAATTTAAAAAGCATTAAAACACACATTTGTAGGATTTATAGAATAAAAGGTTTGTGCTATGTGAAGCATTGCAATCATCACCCACGTTTCATGTCACAAAGCACCACGTTTCCTTTTTCTCAGCCATGTGCTCACACTGTCATCACGCTTTAGAAGATGAAGCTCCTATCACACATTTAACAGCTGCAGATCATAAATTTAGGACTGGCACAAATCCAGCTGATTACAGGCTTACAAGATACTTTTTTCCCTTCATGAATTCTGTGGCCATAAATCCTTTATCAGACTCTGTTTACATATACAAATGGTGTTCTTTTCCCTGTAAAGAAATTAATTCACTGGTATCTGCCAAAAATGACAAAATTTCCAATTTTCTCTTTAATGTCAGGGTTGTATGAAAGATAAAGTGTGAGGAAAGCATTTGTATGTTGTGTTAATACCAAAGCTTTCCTTCAGTTTAAGTTCCTTTTAAGTAGTAGAGGAAGAAACATAGAAATGATGGACAGTTTTGAAAGGTTCATTATGTAGTTATTATTTAGTAATTCGGTATTCATGTCTAGAGATTTTCCACAAAATCTTTTGTTCATTCTTGGAAAAAACCAGAGGATCAGATAAAACTGGGTACATGACCCTCAAAACCCCAATGTTTTTATTTGGATTTTAACATATTTTCTTTTGACTTATTTGTAATTATTTGATTTTTCAACCTATAAAAAGATTGACTAACATAGTTCCTAGCTATTGAAAGATTAGATCCTATCACCCAGTAGCTCTCTTTATGAGAGAACTTTGTGCTATTTTCCATATACGATTTCTCTTCACTGGTCTAGATGTCTCCTTTGTCTTGCTCTTTCACATAACTGATTTCTGCAAAGTTAAAACTTGAAAAAAGGAAAAGAACAAATAAATACCTCAGTTAGTAACTTCTGAAGTTCTCATGAAGTAGGACTGAAGAAAGAGCAACTGTCAGTGAGTTCTGTACCATCTGAAGGCAGCTGTCTTCCTATTTAAAAGCAAAGGGAAAGAGAATTTTGCTTAGTATGGAAAAATGGAAATTTTGCTCAGTATGGAAAAATATAAGACACATTAATAAACTGCCCTTCTCATTACCTTAACTGACAAGATCTTACAAGTGATAGGCCAAAATTCACTCAGCTTCAAACTGTGACACAAAGAAATGAAACACTGGACACCCAACAGCTGTTTGGGTTGCAAATGTTCATGACAGCACAGTTTACAGAAAATGAGAATTAAACATTAGTCAAAAATCTATGGGCAAAATAATAAAAATATTACTGATGCAACTACAAGATTGGAATCCATTAGTATAACGAACAATAACTTCAACTATGGGGTTAAACTGCATTTGTACAAAATCTAAATCTTTCTCTCCCTCAAGTAATTTTCTGCACAGTTCAAGAAGGCTGATATCCCACTCCTCATCCCAGAACTGCCAATCTCCTTTTCAAGTGGATTTTGAAAGTCAATGGCTGGTGACTTAGTCCTGGAAAGGTAACTAAGCAGACATATTTATCTTCCACATTGTCCGAGTCCACCCATACCAGCACCTGACTAACCAGAAGCACTTGCAGACTTATCTCAGGAAAAAAAACCCAACAGAAATTATGGTTTCAGTATTCTGCTCTTTTAACCAATTCTACATTTTTCCCCTCTCTTTTTTTTTAACAGAAGTTTGGTGTAAGATTTCAAGAACATCTGCTTATTACTCAAAGTATAAAACAACACAGTGGTGAAGAAGACACTATCAGGTATCACTTTAAGTAATTCATCTAACTAGAAAGGACATAGAAGACTTCTGATCCTGTCAGATATTTTTAAAGTCTGTGAGATGTTTCAAGACTGATAAAGAGAGGCAAGCAAAGGGTATTTAAGTGGTGATAAGGATTTGGTAAGCAGAAGGTATTTAGGAAACAAGAATATTGTAGCCTGTATAGGAAATGGAATTTATCTGAAATACTTTGATTATGCAGAAAACACTAAAAATAACTAAAATTAGTTTGTACAGATGTGTAGCTCCAGATGACAGCAGAGATATTTTCATCCTAAAAAATTCTCTGAAACAGGAGTTTTGATATACGAAATATTTAAAGGCACTTTGGGAAAGGTTCAGGAAGATCAACTAGTGTAGCAAAAGCAAATTTAAAGGTAAAATGGTAGAGACCTTGGGGAAAAAAGTATGAATGAAGAACCAATAATTAACCAAATTCTAAAACAACTGCAGTGAGGGATAATTTTAATAATGGACAGAAAATATAAAAAGTAATTATTTACCAGACATCTATGGACTACCAATAGCAGAGGGGGAATTTCCAAGTATCCTCTGTTCTTGTTCTTGGGCATTTTAGTTGCTCATGAGCTTGAATAATGATGTCACAAAAAAGTCACCTTTTAAAAACTGAAGTTTTCCAGGTCTCCTGACTTCCCACTACATTAGAGGCTCCACTGTGGTATCAAGCAAGAAGTGTTGGAAAGTATTTCTAGTGTTTCCCTCCAGAACATTTTGAATCGGCTATGTTAAATGTGCTTTTTAAAATTTTAAGGGATAGGACAGCTGTTCATTTATTGATAGACTGAGATCTTGCCCCCTCCTAAGGACAGGGCTATGATGAATATTTAAAATGATATATAACCTTCTAAACATGAGCAAAAGAGTGAGCCAAAAGAGCATTACACATTTCCCATATAAACACAGAGAAACAATTGAAAGATACTCTTCCACCAATTAAATCTATAAAAATGTAATTGTTTTAAGGAGTTACAAAGTGGAAAATACTCCAATAGGAACCTTTTACAATATGAACATGCAATCCACAAATATAAGGCTTTAAGGGAGATCTGCTTAGACCGTTCCATGACATGATATCTATAAGGAGGTTAAAAACCAGCTTTGAAGCTTGGAATAACTGTTTCATTAGAGAATGAATAGTAATACTACAAGAATAAACTGAAAGAGAAAAATCTGAAAAGTACTATGTAAGGCAATATGAAAGTTAAAGAATTTGTAAGTGTCCCACTGCCCTGTATGTCAGTGCACAGCAGGCCTGGTTTCTAGGAACGTTTTTCATCTGTGAGCACAAACAGCTGGCTGTGGGTCTATCGCCTGATCACCCTAACAGTGTTTCAATTGCTTCTTCAGCTGTTAGGTTTCTGTTCCTTGCTGCCACAGCCCTTTACTCTATCCCACTTTTTGATGCAATCTGTCACCTTTAATCCCCAGTACACTTAGTGGGTCCAGAAGAATCTTTTTCACTTATTCACCAGCTCTAGTCAATCTCTTTTCAAAATCACATAGACACAAAATTAATTTATATAGAACTGTTTCAAACTGTCACAGAGGGCTAGTTAAGGGGTTTTGGCGGGGAAGGATGTGTTAAATGGTACTTTCTGCTTGGATTGCATCTTCACGCAATCTAATTAAAAAAGGTTTCATTTCTGTGAATATAATT
Source organism: Cisticola juncidis (assembly GCA_013400215.1). Taxonomy (NCBI): domain Eukaryota; kingdom Metazoa; phylum Chordata; class Aves; order Passeriformes; family Cisticolidae; genus Cisticola; species Cisticola juncidis. The sequence goes on along the minus strand of VXBR01007469.1, from coordinate 28,460 downwards.
CTTCACAAACCTTTAAAGAGATTAAGTAGTGAAGCAACAAGTGAAAAGCTGCATGTGTACTCTTGTACTGCTGCACTCTGTGCAAAGATGAGCCTGACAGCTGCCCTGGAATATAGGTAAGGTGGGATAAATTTATCTTCTAAGAGCAAACAAGCTCATGTTTGTAGACTCTTCCAAAGAATCCAGCTGAAAAGATTAATTTGGAGTCTGCAGCTTATGCAGACTGGAAGACACAATGGACCTTGCTATAGCACTACCTTAGAAGCAGAAAATGTTGGCTAAGTATGAAAGAGGAAAAAACCCACCAAACACTAAATGCCTAAGCAGAATTGTAATGATTTTGTCATGTTGCATTGGGGGTGTAATTCAAGCATTCTAGGCATGAAGTGCAAATACTGTTACCTTAGGGAGTTAATTGTTAGCTTTTTCTCAGGCAGGAAACCAGAAATGTTTCTTTGGTGTACTTACCAAAGCATATAGAAACACATACTTTGGTTCATGTGAAACTCTTATAGTCATAACAGGAGGGTGGAGCAAAGTGTTTTTTAATAGGTGTGCTACTTTGTGCACTGGGATTTTTATTTTAGGATATGATTCATGTGCACCTATTCACAGCTCCATCAGCGAGCCCTCTGTGACAGGCAAAACACTGTATTTACAATTCTATTCTATGCAGTATGTCAAATCACTTCTACAACAGATGTCAACAGCACTGACAAGCAACAGAGAACCACTATTCACATTCTCTGGTCATAACATTTCCTCGTACATCATCTGGCCTTTACTAAAAACAAAAGCAAAACCTGAAATGCACTGAATGTCCAGAGCCAGCTGCCAGAAGTCTGCCTTGGGATATCTGAATTCTGAGGCATTCAAGTGAAACACATGGCTGTCACCCAGCTGTATGAAACAAAAACCAGAATGACTGTCCCTCCATGGCAGAACAGGTTTATTAGGTCTGGGAAGCACTGCCTCTGTACCCATATTTTCATATTGCATAATGCTTGTACAAATACAAACCCTAAAGAATACAAACTTTCTTTTGCTTTCTTCCTATTTCTTTTATCTTCTTTAATTTTTCTTGCTTCCTTCACTACTCACTGACAGAGCAGAAGTACTACTGATTGAGAGATATAAAAGCCTGCCATTTTATTATTAAATGTTATATTTCAGTAACATAGTATATATTTATTTCCAAGAATGAAAGCATTTATCTAATTTGCATTTGAAACAAAAGCATATAAAGCACATAAAATTCTGTTTAAATCTAGTTATTCAGTGTCAACTTCATTAGTTAGAATAGTTTTCTCATTCAATACCACCATGCATCTATCTTCCCAGAAACAAAAAAAAAAAAAGAAACTTAAGGCATACAGGAAAAATGTCTCCAGTTTCAAAAGATTTAGAAGAAGAGAAGTGAAAATATGGAAACTGCAGTGCTCTAACCAGAATCCTGTAACAAGAACCATTGTCCCAGAACTCATGCCCTGACACACCCAATGCTAGGAATTTAGTGGATTCCAATTTTATATTTGGAGCAACTGACTATTAAATTTTGGAAGGAATCTGCATTAGTTTACTTTTTTAAAATTCCAGTCTTCAATAAAAGTGATAAAACTACGGAAAACTATTTTATACTGTAAAGATACAGTATTAAAACAGTGCTTCTTCCTTCCTTAAACAAGAGGTAAAAGTTATTTTAGGATGGTCATACTACAGACCAGTATGTATCTATGCTCAAAGAAAGAGAGTAAGTACAACTGGCAGTTTAGTATAAATAAAGGAACACACTCTTAACAATTTGTTATGAGACCTAAAGGCAACTTGTTTAAATTCTTTTGTTGCACCAGTTCAGCTTACAAAATATCATGGACACTTGCAAAAAACCAAAAAAAACCCAAAAAAACCCCACCATAAAACCAACATTTAAAAGCTAACAGAAGAAAATACATAGAATTGAAAAGGGAGTGAATTCAAATGTATGTTTTAGCTAATGTATAAAATGCTGTTATTATCCTAATTAAATCTTGATACAAGTAACATGAGGGTGTTAATAGAGATCAGTGAATGAGCCAAACAAGAATATCAAGAATTTATATCCAAGATTTTATTTAGCACTAATCTAGACAAAAGAAATTGTAATTTTTTTTCATTTTACATGACTGCCTCTGTTCAAACATTCTGATGAATACCCAGTGTAAAAAAGAGTTGGGAATAATGAAGGCTTCAGCTATATAAGAAAGTTACATGAGTTTACATGGTCTATTTCTAGACAATTTGTATTTGCACATATAAAACAGAACTTTAAAGTGGATCTGCTTCTAAGTTTCCTTTATGGTGAGCTCCTCAAAATAAGCATCAAGATTATACTATTTTTGTTTTTAAAAATTTAAATAGAGAACCTGGAAGCAGCCAGATACGACAGAATGTAAATAGAAGAAAGCTTATGAACAAGTAATTTCCTGGCCATTTCTCTTTGCTCAGAGAACTCTTCCTTTCAGACCTGATGTCTGTCCCCCAAGTAATTTTACTGCAAAAAACTCTGAAGTTCAAGGAGGTTTCCATTTTATCACCTGTGAAATTTGACTTGAAGCTCTGCAGCTTTTGCAGCAATTTCTCCTCTTAACTGTACCTCTGGAACTGCAGGGTTTTAGACCCTCATTGGGCTTACTCCTGCTTTTTTACTCCTTGATAAATTTGTGATTTCAGAGATTGTCTTTTTTGGAGTATTTTTATATGCCCCTAAGGAAAGACAATCTTTTCTAACTCCTTCTGAGGTCTTCCCTGACACAGTGAGTCTCATAAATAGAACACATCAAGCAAGAAGAAAATGGAGCCCCCAGATTAGGCCATACTCACCTATGCTGTGGAATGAATTTACTAATGGACAAAAGGACGCAGTGTTCTTCAATAAACTGCACAGTACACACCATAATATAACCAAATTATGTGCTCTCTGACATCAGACATATTTTCACTGCCACTGAATGAATTAATGTCTTGCAGTCAGTGTAGGAAAAGCTTTTATCCAGTACTGATTATCTCCCGTGGTTTTTTTGGTAGCCAAGAAAAAGCAATGTTTCCAAAGCATTTTACTTTTCCTTTAAAACTATGCTATAAAATGAATGATAAATGATTTTTTCTTTTATAAGTTCCTATTGTAAAGTTCTTCTGAAGTAGATTACTATTAATTTTGCAATCAAAATCATACTACACCCTATGATTCACTAAAAGAATGCCAGGGAAAAAAAGCCCCAGCATTTTAAAATGCCAAAAATGGGGTGGAGGGTGAGAAAAGGCACAATAAAAAGCATTTCTTTGTGCTACAGAGTAAAACAGCCCAAAACACAGATAGATTAGCTATTATTCTGGAAACTAGAAGTATACAGTATTTTATAGCACTTCCATTTTTGACTGTGAAACTGAGTTCCTCATTTTTAAATTCACCAGAACAGTTAACACATGTACCATTGAGGTACAGAGTCAACCCAACAAAACAGCTCACACCTTGGAGGCCTGGGCAATCTTTGGTTAATAAAACAGTTACACACAGGCTTTGCATGGTCAGGTTTGGATAGCACGGGGGCTATGGGGGTGGCTTCTGTGAGAAGCTGCCAGGAAATCTCCCCATGTCAGACAGAGCCAGTGCCAGCTGGCTCCAAAATGGACCTGCCTCTGGCCAAAGCTGGGCCAATCAGCAATGGCAGGAATGTCTCTGGCATAACATATTTAAAAAAGCAGTTATTGGGCAGATGTAACTGTGGCCAAAGACTAGTGCAGTGAGAACACGTGAGAGGGACAGCCCTGCAGACACCAAGGTCAGTGCAGGAGGGGCAGGAGGTGCTCCAGGCACTGGAGCTGAGAGTCCCCCACAGCCCCTGGTGCAGCCCATGGTGAGGCAGCACCTGTGCCCCTGTATCCCAGCCTGCGATCCACAGGGGTGCAGAGATCCACCTGCAGCCCATGGAGGAGCCCACATGGAGCAGGGGGATGCCTGAGAGGAGGCTGTGACCCCGAGGGAGGCTGGAGCAGGCTCCTGGCAAGGACCTGCAGACCCATGGAGAGAGGAGCCCAGGCTGGAGTAGGTTTCCTGGTAGGATTTTGACCCTTTGGGGGACCCATGTTGGAACAGGCTCTGCCTGAAGGACTGCACCCCGTGGAAGAGTGACCCACACTGCAACAGTCTGTGAAGAACTGTTGTCCACGGGATGGATTCATGTTGGAGAAGTTCATGGAAAACTGTCTCCTGTGGGAGGGACCCCTCACTGGAGTAAGGGAGACTATTCTCCCTGTGCAGTGACAGGAGCAACATGTGATGAACTGACAGTAACTCTCATTCCCTGTCTCCCTGCACTGCGAGGGGGAAGAGGTAGGGGAAGGTGTTTTTAAAATTTATTTTTACTTCTCATTATCCTGCTCTAAATTTTTTAGTAATAAATTCAGTAATATCCCCAAATCAAGTCTGTTTTTTCCATGACAGTATTTGGTGAGTGATCTTTCCCAGTCCTTATCTCAAACCCATGAAACCTTCATTATATTTTCTCTTCCCTGTCCAGCTCGGAAGAGGAGAGATAGAGCAGCTTTGGTGGGTGCTGTGCATCCAGCCAGGGTGAACCTACCACACATTAAAAAAATAAAATTTTATTGAGGATTTCCCAAGATCACTCCACGAAGAATCTCCTGAACCACATTTAAGAATGCAAGACTGAAGTACTTAATTCAAAGTCACTTTTCTGGATCAAGGTGATTGTCCTCATCAGGTGCACACAGGAAGCTCAGCACATAGCTCACGAGTTTTTACCTCTTCCAGTATTTCTAATAAGGAAAAAAAAAAAAAAAGGCAAATGCAAAGGAAGCAGAAAATGGACAAGCAATTCTTATCAACCAACATAATAAAATAGCAACTTGAGCTCCCGCTTTCTGTGGAAAAAAAACTGAACAGTGCTTAAAGAGCAACAGTAGAAGTGTAGAGAAAATAATTTTTAAAAATCTGGTTTGACGTTCTGAACTTGTATTGAAGCAGAGCCTTAGTACCAAAGGTTAAGTCACAGCTCTTGACTCATAAAATGTTTTTTTAACTACTATTCCTAAGAAAGACCATAAAAATAACACTAATAGTGTTGTTATACCCCAACTATCTGTTTGCCCTACTGAGATTTTAGCTTTGCCAAAATGCAAGCAGAAAAATTAGGCACATGAGAAGTGAATTTAATTAGGAACTTGCCATCTGGCATAAGCAAGCAAATGTTAAGTGGTGCCCTTTTAATATAGAAGAAACTATAATCAACCAGGGAACAGACTATAAGCTATTTCCTGTTTGATTGAAATGCTTAAATTAACTATGGGAATAGTGTAATTATCTAGTACTTTGAAGGGTTATCCTCGAGGCTGAGCTGTAGGCAACCACAGCAAGCAGACTAACCGTAGTGGAAGTGTTGACTTAAAATTGACAGATGTAAACTGATAAATTTTGGCAGCCTTTAAGAATATGACATCCCCACTTATTGAGCACAGTTTGAATATACTTGAAAAATAAAGAGTTGTATCAGTTTAAACAAGAAATAATAGTAGTGCTATCTGGAGCAATGTTTATTATAATTAGGCATCCTATTCTAATAGGCTATTTTGAAAAACAATAAATAATAAAGAAAAAAAGTAGTATGGAAATGGACAACAAATTGAAGTAGGCTCTACTTGGCTGCTCTAGTTGTGAAAAACAGGAGACAATTTGATTTTAGTAAGAAACATTATCACCAAATGCCCAAGTTTCTACTCTAGTGAACTTGTGATTCATAATAGTTTCACAATTACTAGTCACAGTAATTGACTAGTAGAAATACATTCATTTTAACCATAATCAGAATGCATGGTTAGAAGTCTTTTTCCCTGCTATTTACTCAAAACATTTAATGTCTCATCTTTACTTCTCACACTTCATTGGCTTTGCATCAGCTGAAGTGACAACAGCTGCATCCTAGTTGGTATGATCATCTCATTTACTGTCTGGATAACTCCACAAACACGCTGCTTAATTTTCAGCTGTGCAGTCAAATACTCAGTTCATCCACTGCTAGAAAATGGTTGCAGTTACACAAAGCCAAGGCACAGATCAGCCCCTCCAGAAGAAAACAACTTCCAGAAACCTGCTGTCCATTTCCTAATATAAAGGTGTCTGACCATCTCCAGCCTGCTGTGATGACCCACACTTCCCCTTAAGGGTGGGCTGTCCAGTGAGATACATTGGCCCAATGTGTTGCTGCCATTGAAATCTCCTTTTTCAGGCTTCAACAGGCTATTACATCTACTCTGTCACGGTGTATTAATTCAGCAGATAAGCACCAAAACCCAGTATGGACCCTTTTATGCACAGCATAACCAGCTGCACATCCAGTTCAGCCATGACTCACAGCCATCTCAGCCTCTTCTAGCACTTCCTAAGGAAGCATCCTTGATATTGCCTAGAACATTGATAGGAAGAGGCCTTAAAGGATAACCAGCAACATACAAGTAGTCAGTGCCAAGCCTTTCAGATTTTCAGAATGTGCACATATCTTTGGGGCTCTTTCTCTTTAAATATCATTATTAGACTTTAACTGATTTTACTTCCTTCATAGGAATCTTAGAACCTGATTCTAGGCTTGGCAAAACCATCAATACCAGAGCACTTGATTTTTACATTCTCAAGCAAGTTCTAGTAGACACTTGATGTACTTCTCTTTCCTCCATAATTTTGCTTGACATGCTTAGATTTTAAGCTTTTTCTTAAGTCAAAGGCATCTTGTTTTACAATCAATAGCTAGCAGTTCTTATTTCTTATACGATTTAGCCTAATACATTCACAGGTGCATGTGAAAATATTTACAGGTATCTCTCAAAATTCCCCCAGAATTCTCTACCGCTTGCCACAGGAGTGAATAAATGGAAAGGATGGCAGTTATGTTTACTACTGAAATATTTTGGGGAGAAAAGGTCTGGTCAAGACTATATTCAGATTTTCTTCTGAGAATGGCACAGGAAGAGAAGCAATATTTTTGGATATTTGTGTTCTCCTTACATTTTTAAGACTGAATCAAGGAGGGATTGGCACTTTGACACCTGAGGCTAGAAGAGAAGTTGCCTCCAGCCATGCTGATTTTCATGACAGCTTTCCGGGCTGTGTTGTTAGCTGAAGACTGGAAAGTCAGGGAGGACAGACACCGAGTGCTGTATTTGTGATATTTAGCACCCAACAGCACATAGGAATACTCTTCCTGCAGTGATATGGATACCCAAGTGACTGTGAAAAAGTGAAGACAATGACTCACCTTCAGGTTACACATTCAGGAACTGGAAGGAGTTGAATGAAAATGTGTTTGCACTGCAGCTAGGGAAGATGTTTAATTCTTGGAGCAGATTGTAACACTGCCTCATGTAAAGACCATACATTGAGAGCCTATGATGAGCAGCTAGTAAAGTACTGTAGAAAAGTTTGACCTTACTCTGAGAGAAACAAATGGAGGAAACCCCACGGAAGACAGACTCTGAACAAGGAGCAGCATTTTGAGGTTGCTGGTTTAGTACACAATCTGCAACAGAAAGATACCACTTCAGCACTTGATGCTTAATGTGCAAGCTACAGGTTAAGGAGAATGGCCTTTAAGATGTAAGACTCCCCTCTGTGAGCAACAAACCTGTACACACTGAACATTTTCCAGCAGCCCAAGACGATACAGGAAATTAGCATACCCTTTGAATCATACTACATAACCTCTACAGAAGAGGCCAAAAGACAAAGAGATTGTTCTACATTAAACTGTATCTCTTTGCTCAAGGAGCAATTTATATCCTTTTATATTGCAAGAATCTTGTCTTCTCTGCAAAGAAGTCTTCACTTGTCTTTCACCGCAAAGGAACAGATTGGGCTTTGTTTTGTACCATTATTTCTACATTCAGCACATTCTTCCAGTAAGTCTATACCTTAGGTAGCTCGCTTTCTTTTCAAGCAATCAGGTTTGAAACAATGATTTGTACAAGGTCTATACATTGTCAAATAGCTCCACTTTAAATCTTGTTCTCAGAGCAGTACAGATAATTGGGTAATCTGCATTTGTTATTGATTGTATGGTTAAAAATGGAGAAAACATATCAACCTAATTCAAATTTATATGAGTATTATATACTAATTTATAATAAAAAAAAAAGCCCAACACAAATAACAGAAAATATTTTGGGCTACATAAATTTTTAAATCGCATATTCAGAAATTGTAAAATTAAATATGATAAGAAAAGACAGATTCATAGTCCCACTTTCATGCTTAGTAAACAGTAAAATTTACATGCTTAATTATACTCCTCTATGGAAAACATAACTAGCTTAAAGTTTTTTTTTTCGAAAGTTTTTACTGGAAATACCACATCAAATCAACTACTTGTTCTGCGTAAACCCAGTGAAGAGATCCAGGGAGGGCAAAGGCCCTTATTAGCAAGATGAGGTAAAAAATAGCAAGACAAACAGATGGACACATGGTAACTAATAGTGTGTCAAGTTCTTATGAACTAAAGTGACCTTACACTTACTTTGCATTCCCACAAGGTAACTAAGCATAAATGAGCTTTGGGGTTTTATTTTTTTTTTCCTATTGAAAGGGTAATTATCATTAGCAATGCACAGAAGGTTCTGTGTCACTTTCTCAGAATCACCAACAATTTCAGACTTTGAGATACATATTCAATTTACTTGGTGCAGAAGCAGCATTACTGATAACTTATCAGGCTATCTCTGAAGATTGCAATGCAGCATCTGTAACAATGTCAAATACTAACAATTCTCACTCATTCCCAAGTCAATCCCATGCAATTCATTTCAGTTCTTGGTTTCGCCTGCTTCAGGAAGGATCCACAAATAGCAACCTTGTGAGAGAACATATAATTCCACAAATTAATGCTTTTCTGAGTATGAATAGTGTAACTTTTGGGGGGAGCTGAGTCCACCTCAGCTAGACCCAGTGACGTGCCTTTGGAGATATCTGTAGCTTTTCTTAAAGATGGATGCTTTTGTCATCCTGCCTCTTTTTAGGCACTGTGAAACAAAGATTCAATCTTAAGAGGAAAGACAGAATTTAAGGAACAATGCTTGCAGTCATTAGAAAATACTGATTCCTACAGAACTGTTGAGATAATTCTTATCAAGAGTAACTCTAACAATGAAAATGTATAATTTTGAGAATGAAATTAACAAAGGTCTGACTGGTGCATTTGTGTTAATCCAGGCTAATGATCAGGAGCAATAGCCTTTTTTGAACAAACTACATGAAAATCTCAATGTCTCACTTAATAAATTACATTATATTTAAAAAGTTTATGGAGGCACTGAAAATGTACACTAAAATAATCTCCAAAAGAAAGTTTTACAAATTAGATGCTTTGAAACGTTTTCAGAAAATAAAATTTTTCATAAATTACTCAAACCACAGCAATGCAGATAATTCAGCAGCTATAGAACATTTGCTGCATTTCCCATTTTCTTTATAGCCATACGAAATCAGGGTGAAAGCAAAAAGGGATTTATGAGTGTGAGACAATCATGGAATCTCACACCATCAGACTTTAAGAGGGCCCAAACAGAGGAACTGTGAATGTACCTGGACAAAACAACTGCAGTCAGCCTATAAAGTGGAAGAAGGTATCTACAGAAGTTCCAGAAGAGCTTAGGGGGAAAAAATTGACAGCCTGGTGTACCACATCAATCCCCCTGCCAGAGTTCTCTGACTGAATAAATAGCCACTCAGCATAGGGCTAGAATCTATGTCCCAATATAAGAACAATTTAAGAAACAGCAGGACCATACATAGTAACAATATGACTTTTTTTTTTTTTTTTTAAATAAGCAGAAAACAAACAATCCCTTTGGAAAGTATTTAACTTCCCAGAAAAGCTTTTTTTTTTAAAGTGAGTTTACTGAAATTTCCAAACTGTAAATAAGAAATTGTCTTCCACTGTCTATAAATATTTTACTTTCTGTGTTGGAAACTGATTTGATGTGTAGCTATTGAACTCCATTTGAGATAATTTTTTTTCATATCATATTTACTTTCCAGCTGCTTCAACTAATTTACAAAAATGGGAAAAGTCTAGCATAAAACCAAAATATTCACTATCTAGCCTGCACCTGTCACTGAAGTGGATGACTGTACAGCTTTTTACCACAGGACTAAATTCAAGACACAAAAATAAACTCTCTTTTGATCAAGCTCCTGTCTGTGAAACTCTAATTCAGCACTACATGTGGGAATCCTCCTATCAGCAGTCATAAACACAGCACACTGTAGCTAGGAAGAGAAACAAAGCTTATCTCTGATGGTTTTCTTAACGCCACCCAACATCTTCCACAGCTTCTCAACTAAAAGGGCTGTTGTATCTCCAGTTCCCCTTTTATCCTGATATTCTTGCTTAGCTGCATTTTGAAACCCCTTCTCATGAATGCAGCTTTCAAAACCAAAGGGGAAATTATCCTGATCAGTTATGTTGTTCCTTCCTGGGGTAACTCCCAAGTGCATTTTAACAAAGAGTGAATTTATCCTAATCACAAAAGAATGAAGTTTTCCCTTGCAGTGTCCATGGGAGGAATGCTCTAATCCCTGCCCCATTAACATTGCACAAGACAGAACATACCCATTGTAATTTTTGTACCATTTTCATACCTTTGATCAGTTCCTTAGATGCAAAGAATACACAGAAAAACCTGCCTTTTCTACCCTACTTTATTTGAGGGGCTCACATGAGTATTCTAACAGCTGATGGCACAGCACTACCCAACCTGCAATTAAACAATGGTGAATTGAAAACACAGCTGTAGACTTTGAAAAGGCTGCAGTGCTTGATATGTGGCTTTTATGCAAGATCTTTCAGGTGAGATGTTAAAGAACACAGGTACTGAGGTCACTAAATACCAGTAAAATCCTACAATGGTTGATTTTAGCTGGAAAGGGACCTTAAAAATCATCTAGATCCCACCACGGGCTGGTACTGTGTGCAGGTGTCAGAACTGGTTCCAAACACATAGGTGAGGACAAATTGCTACACTGAAAGAACAGAACCCACTTCCCACTGTTAGAATGAAGAGTTACTTTCTGTAAGGCTTACATTTGCAAAAGTAAAGAAAGAACGTCCTTTTTTATGTTGAGCACACAACAATACAGGGCTAGCTTCAGAAGCTTAAGGCCTACAAAGAACACCAAGAGAGTTAATCTAGAGAGATTAACTTTAATGGTATTTTTATGCAGTAAGGAAAGCATCAAGGAAACATGCTGAAGGATTTTCTGCCTTTCAAAAGGACAACATGGCAGCTGAACTAGACGACCGATGGAAGGTCCCTTCTGACTGAAGTATTCTGTTCTAGTCTGTTCTAGCATACCTCACATTTCCATCACCTGGATTTGCCATTCTAATGTCTCATCACTCAGAATCAGAAGGTCCTTCTGAAGCTTTTCAACTGATCCTATTTCTAACTTCTTTTCAAACATCAGAGCTCCAACCCCAACACAGCCCTTTTGATATGTGTTATCATAGAAAAGACGTGATGTGCATTGTGCAAGATCTGTGTCAAATGGACACGTCTCAGCACAAACTGCTGCATATCTACAAAGACAATGTTTCTCTGCTGCAAAAAATTCAGCATGTGTTTTTACTCTCTGTTTTCCAAGTTTTAGCCATCTGTTTATCCTTTCACAACCCTACTATTTGTGCCACAGATGCTTAGCTTCTTAAATTTCTGGTTAGAGAATATCTGGAAAGCTTCCTGAGGAAATCTAAGGAATCAATAAAAGAATTTTTACTGATATTATTCTCCGTGTGCAGGGACACATGATGTTAGAATGAAATTTAAAACTGGAATTGTTCAAAAGGCTGATCTAAAATTTGAAAGCAAAAATAACTAGCCACATCCCAAGTCAAAACATTTGCTTTACCAGGTTCTTTTCAGCTGCTTTGCCTTCATGACACATACTTTGGAAGCTTAAAATTCATCAAATTTTTTAACTTCTCAGATATAAGAACAACAAAATCAATGTCAAAAAGCTGCATCTAAAACTTTCAGATGCATCAAAGAACCAAAATTACAAGCCACAATGCTAAGACTGACAGAATGCAAAGAAGCTTTTATTTAGGATCCAATTTTCTGAAAATTAAAGTACAACTATCAAAGGGGTAGCAGTATTAAAATGAAGGTTGAAAACTGTCAACTTTTGATAGAAAGATTACTTTTAAAGTGTTAGAAACTAGTCAGTTGTTTCTAAGTCAAATAAGAGCACATTAACAGCTTAAATGTTCAGGTTTACATGTGATAGATGCACACTAAAATACAAAGAGAAAAGTTTTTAAGAAAAAGTAGCTTGAAGCTTACAAAAAGGCAGAAGAGGCTGTCATACCAAAAAAAAAAAATTCATAGAATTGAAAAGCCTAGAATTATTAATGTAAAGGGACATGCAACTTAAATCAGGTGCAGTTAATTTACCTATTTAATGAACCAGTGTAAGGAATTCTGAAATCTGTTTTGGCAATCTATGCATGGTGACCTAGGCAAAATAAAAAAGGTGAAGAAAAAAGGGGCAGGGATTTTCACTGCATTCTCAATTCCTGCTAAACCCACAGCCCCTATAAGAAGAAATACTTTAGGAGAGGTAAAGAAAAGACTACTGAATACATTAGAGGAGCATAAGCTTATAGAAGAGCTCTCTCCATTTCTTTCTTTTAGGTACCTTCTAGATCCACCATCTACAGCAACACAACTTTTTGATTTACTCAAAGTAAACTACAAAAACACAGACAGCTGTTAGACCAGTACATCTTAGGCAGAAGACAGAAGCCAGGTCTTTCCTTCTATTTTTCTCTTCAACACACAGAGTTTCAGAGAAAATCCAACAAAAAACCGTACTGAAAACAAGAACTCAGTCTCAAATCCTCTCCTTGTAACCACCGAAATATGGCTCCAGCCATCACTATCAGGAATACAGACTGCCATTTACCACCAGGTGGTACACAGGTTGTCTTATTTATATGTGTGATCTGGGACAGAATGACTCCAGCCTAAATATCCACATAGAAAACAGCAGTATTTTTCTTTCACGATGTGTGCTTCAAGATGTCAAGCCTGGGAAACAGAGTCTAGCTACCAAAATGTTTGATATTATTGCCTCCACCGACTCTGATCACATTTCAGACCATGGCTGGCCAGTGTCCAACGTCCATATGCTAGTCCATCCAACGGGAAGATACTTGGCCAATTCAGACAGAATGTACAGTTTGACTTCCAGGGGATGGTAGCAAATTTACCAGGCCTAAGGAGGATTCTTTGACTAAACTCCAGGTCCAAGGCAAGGAGGGAGAAAAGGACTGGGCCTGACTTTCTTCCCTGTTTTCATAGGGACTTTCTAGAATATGAAACTACTGAAAATATGTCACAGTATAGAATTTCAGGGCAAAGAGTAAACAGATCAAATGCAATGATGCCTCTAGACAGCCTACAAGCAAAGAATTTAGCCATATAGAAAAGGTAAGGTAGACACATTCCTGGAAATATGTCTAAAACTCATATACAAAGGCTTGACAACAGGCTCTGGTAAGTCATGAAATACTCAGAGTAGGAGAATATTTTGGGAAATATCACTAAGAGATGATGTTTCCTGTCCTTATATTCTTTCCTAGGCATTTGTTGTGATCTACTGTCACAGATAGACTTTTGGGCAAGATGCAGATGGGGTATTTCCAAAATTTGTCACAAGTACAGCACTGGAGATACCTCAAACACCTCTCGAGTCTTCTTCTTTTATGTCAAGGGGAGCAAAGGCATAATTCATTTCTACCTGCAAGAGTTCAAGACTGAGCTGCTGTCCCTGTACTGGCTTCTGTTATCAAAGAATAGTTGTCCCTTGAAGTGGGGAGCAGAGCCTGACTGGTACCATCACAATGTAGACTAATACTCTGAGATTGATACAGACAGCATCTCAGGAGAGGTTAAGAATGGTATACACATCATTAGAACAAGTCTGACCTACACAATGTACATTTAGCTGTTAGAAGCAGTCAAGGAATCCACAAATCTTCCTGGCTGTCCACAAATCTCGGCAGACACCTATGTGCTGCAATTGCCAGTTATAAACATTATGCAGAGACAGCCACATAAACAGACCCCTTCTCCTACTTCAAGACAAATGGGAAGTCCCCTTGAACATATCCCCTGTAAACCTGGTTGCTCTCAATATGGATGATTTGCAGTTACATTTTCTACAACTAATTATGAAAACACTCAGATGCTACTCATTTACGCTGATGTCACTCCTCAGGTATGAGCTAGGGATACTTCAAAGAAAGTATCATTCTCCAACTCAATAAGGGCAAGTGCCCAGAAAATGGAAGAGCAGGTGACAGATATCTTGGGCTCTAGACAGAAAAATTTGAGTCCCAATCCTGATCTCGGCTCAATAGGACAAATGAGTTCAATTTTCTCAACCAACATTCTGTGTAGTAAGGACTAACACTTAATGAAAGCAAACACATAAAGAATCATCCTTCACAACACAGCAGTTTCTTTCAACCTTACAGTATAATAGGATCAAATTCCAAACTACAACATTTCATGTTAGCTCATGAAGTTGTATTCCATAAACCAGGATAACCCTATATAAGCACTCTGGGATCACAACTTCACCAGTGGTGAAGTTACAGAAACATCACGCCTAGGCAATTACCACAAACAAATGTATTGATGCCTTAAGTTTTAGCCCTCATATTTTTCAGATTCTGTGCTGCCTAGGGGTGTAGTTCTGAGCTTCATATGAAGTGCTAGTAAGCTCTCTTCACAGAGCAGGTGGACAAAACAAATCCTTTCCTGCTGAACACCAAGGACAACTTTCAGGCCCAAAGGCATAAACAATGGTGGATTGAAGGGAGAAACAAGAACGATGAAACCTCACAACCTGAAGCTGTAACTGGACAATTAACCCCAATATGTAAATGGACCAAACCTTATAAAAGTGTAAGACCTCGTGACCTTTCTAAGGTCCATTTTGTGACCATTCTAAGTCCACCTTGGGTGTAGCCCTGGTCAGGCTCTTGTCCTGCCTGAGGTGTATCCTAAAGGTCTTTCAATAAATACCTACTTTATTCTCTAGCTCTGTCCAGTCTCTGTTTCAAGTCAGCCTTCCCACGGCATCAGTATAAATAGCACAACACACTCAAGATATAATGCAGCTCAAGAACAAGGAAGCCTATGCTGTGAAAATCTCCAGTCTTCTGAAGTAGCTGCTTACATCGTCTATGCTCCTGCTTATATGCAGCAGGGATGCAGCTTATCTTTGTGAAGAGTTTCAGGCTTGGGAAGAATGGACAAGAGCCAGTACTCCCTATCATCTCAAGGAACAGCTACAGTCAGTGGACACATTTCCTTCTTAAGTCTTTTTATGATTATACTATACAATGTCCCCTATTATTATTCTCACTTATATCTAAATCTATTCTTCTTTGCGTCACAATGATCCAACATCAAACAGACTGGCTTGAGACTGAACCTATCTGATACTAATCTACAGTCTGGCTGTTAAGGCATTCTCTTGTAAGGAGAAGAAGTATGCTTCTATAGCTAGTAACTTCCTGAATTTGGTTTCCCACTTCCCTGTCCCTTTTTTTTTAGTCTATAATAAAAATGTGGCTAGGTCATCTATAGCTTTTTCCAAGTTACATTAAATAAAATTCAGGACTCTCCTGTGTAAAACAACTCCTTTGCTTCTGCTCTGGAGACAGAATTGTGGACTTGTAAAATTTATAGCCACTGCACTATTTTACATTAACTGTATGTGCACTATACACCAAGGCATAAATCATTTTAAAGACCTATTGCGCAGTAGGTCATATTTAGTACAGGCAAATGCCTCCCAAAATATTCCAAATAAGAAGTACCCTTCAGAAAACGAATACCTTACTAATTGTTGTGAAAAGATAAGACCTCTTTATGAGATTGTATTTAGTCTTATGCATTTTATAAGTTTGCATACAAAAAGTTCAATGTTACAAACAATATTTCCTTTCTTATAATCTAAGAGGAATTAGATTATATTTAGCTTGTTTTTACTTAGCATGCAGCAGATAAATTGCAATTCTTTTTAAATCTTTCAAGAAATTTAAGAAGCACAACCCATATATACAATGTAAATTCTTAACATAAAATCCTAAACACAATCTGTCAAAATACATCAGCATGAAGAAACTTACATTCAGTTGGTTCTGACTTGTAATTTTTCAGGATGACAGCTTGAGCACGTGAGGTATTTGCAAAGATCATGAATTTCCCTCTTAGGATTTAGCACTTAACCTGTCCTTGACATCTGCTAATATTTATGATCTCCACTATTACCTATGTATGTATCCTGTATTCATAATACTTTAAACAGGATAAATTTTAAAAATAGCATTATTCCAAACATCCAGTACTTATAAACTCCTAGAATTTGTAATAAGATTGACTTTCAATGAACTCCAAAACAGAATTTGTCTTTTTGCTTATGCAACATGTGTTACATATCTGCTTGTACAACTTCTTGTAGAGTGCATTAGCAGCAGATGACAAAAATTCCCTTCAGATTTAGCCTTCTCTCAGCTAAACTTTACAGAGAATTTTCAGTGCAGGCTATTGGATTAACTAACTTTAACAGCAATAGCAGGCCCATCAACTTCTGTTACTTTATTCTTCAGGATCCTTGGGACAAAAACCAAGGAACAAGGATTATACTGGAGAAGCCCTTCTGACAGTGGCACATTTCCAGTGAGCTGATTTCCAAAGGACCAAGCAGCCTACTTCCTGTCACAGTGGCAAATGCAATCTCATGCCAAAGTAGAATCCATAAATCTTCAGAAAAAATACTGAGTGATCTACAGCCTTTCCCTATTGACTCATAAAGTCTTTAGGAACAGTTCAGGAGTAGGGATAATCACTCGTTTTTGAGAGCAGCAGCCCACTTCAAACTATTTGGAATAACACACAGTCTACAGTGAATACAGGCTTACAGTGAGTAAGCCTAATATTTCTAGCTTGGGGAAAAGACAGTTTTTAAAAACTACTTTTAAAATTTTATTTTCAGCAATGTAAGGGGGAAATTTAGGCCCAAGCAGTTTGGTAAATGCTCTCCCCTTGTCCAGTTACTGTGACCTTGTTTGTTACCTACAAAGCAAAACAAAGATATGGTATTTTGTTTGAACTGCCTGCTAGGATTGCTTTTGATTAGTAAATTAAATGCAAGGTCAAGCTGCTTTAGCAACAAGGAGTTCTGATAAGGTGGTCCCATGGTTGTGTTACATAAACATGATGACCTCAGTGTTACTATGAACTCAGGCTTAATGAAAATGTGAAAAAGTGATTTGTGTAGCCAGGAAATATTACATAATCGGAATGTATCAGCAAGTCTAGCTGAGAAGTAAATATGCAGATATAATACAAAAAAAAGTGGATATGTATGGATTTTTTTATGAATATATAACAAAATTAGGGGTGTTCCTTGAAGTTTCTTCTGAGGTAATGTTTACTTATCTTACAAAAGTGAAACAAGACAATAGGAAGACCTTGTGATAAAACATAACAGCTTTTATTCCAGTTATAAAAATGTTCATTCTGCTATCTATCTGCTGAGGTAATTCTCATTAAAATTCCAGCATGGCTGGTCATAAAAAATAAAAAAGTAGGAATAGTTAAAAAAAGGTAATTGGATCTTACATGATCGCAGTATAGTCTGACACCTCTAAGTAAGGCTATAACTTCTGTCACTAAATGAAAGGTTCACTGGCATGGGATGTGCCACCTGTCACTAAATAAGCTATGAGATTTATTCACTTGGAAAGTTGGGCCCTATTTAGTCTGTTACTTACAGAGGTTAAAACTTTAGGATTTTATTATAAAATCAGACAAATAAGTGGAGTACTACTTCTCACTAACACATTAACTCTAATTATAACTCTAGTTATATAAAATATACATTAAATTTGCTATTATAATGTAAGGCAAATATCCTGAGGCGTTCCTAATGGCACAAAATGCTGTTCTTACTTCCAGAAACAAAACTGAGCTATTCAAAACCAGTAAGACACCAGTAAAACAGCTTTTAATTATATTTGTTCAATTCTGTGAAGAAGCACAAGTGAGTAAAATGTTCTCTTTGTCCGTTCAGACACTTCTGTAATGGTAAAAGTCCAAAAATCTCTTAGTGGGATAGACAATCATTCAATAATGATGATGGAGAACACTTACACAAAAATTAGAACTATCAAACTCATTAAAACAAACCTCATGGTTTCTTATGACAAACGTGAGGAGAAAGACAATGTACACTAACAACACTAGTGACTCCTCAGGAAGCTGAAGCTCAAGAAAACTCATATCAATAATGTTGCCCCTGTATTTTACTTAAAACTAACTGTCACGATCTCCTGGAAATGCTTATAGACAAATCTTTCACTAGGTTAATCAAAACTTCTTCTCTTTTTCCCTTCATTCCCGGAGTTAACTATGCAATTTTGCTATGCAATGAGGCCAGACAGCTTTCCCCTGGATGTTCAAAATTCAGTTGGCTAATGGTCAGGTTGAAAGAAGAGTCACGGATATTAAAGAGAAATTATAAGATTGCTTTATAGGAGGCAAGAAACATGAAGATATAGGGACAACATGCAAAAAAGAAACCAAGAAAAGCAAACAAACTAAAAGGGACTCAGAAAGGGTGGAGACAAGAAAAACAGTCTGCAGGGTAAAGCACAGAACAGAGAGCAAAAATAGTGTCCCATCAAAAGATAGCCTGATGTCCAGTATTTCATTTAAGCCAAGTAGTATCACAACTTAACGTGACTGTTAAGTTCAAAGGTGTAATCAGTGACTCAGACCATCCAAATTTAATACTGTCACTTCCTTTACACGGACTGAACAAGAAGAAAGAATTAAATGTTCTGGAATTAAAACACCATAACTGACAAGATGATTTCATTAGACTACAGTAGAAGGCTCTCTCAAGGCTAGCTGTCCTGGTGTCACTCACTAAAACTATGTCAGTAACAATAAGTAAAGACAGTGCACACATCTCCCCACAGCACTGTGCTTCCTGCATCTAACAATGCTATTGGCAGCACAGTCACAGCCATTTCCACGTTAGTTGCTGAAACTCAGGTTCCTGCATATATTCCTCTACATTCCCCTATGCAGACAGCAATCCCCAACTGCCAATATGATCATCCCCAATTGGCTACTGTATGATCTAACTCTTTTAGGTCGTACTGGTGTCCAAAGCCAGGCTGGCTACAGCTTTGAGAAACAACATGTAGTGCCTGGTGTCCCTTCCTGTGGCAGAGGGTTGGAAATGAATGATCTTTAAGATCCCTTCCAACCCAGTCAATTTTATGATTCTTTTCTATGTTATAAAGACCTCCTTCCATGTTGCAAGAAACCTGCTTCACATACGGTAAGAGTATACAATTTCCCAGAACTGTTACTGGAAAATTATTATTATTTTCATACCGATTATAAGTTGACAAATGAAACTGCTTTGAGTACTTTTCAGACATCTTTACATTTGTTTCCATGCTATCACTGACACATAGTTTCAGTTAAAGATTCTCATTTGTTCCTCTCAATTGATTCTGAGGAACAATGATCTTGTGTAAGGCTGTTTTAAGGGGAAAAAATGATAATATTTTATTTGCATTCAAATTACCCTGTTTCCGCAATCTATTGTGACTATTGAAGATATCACCAGTTGTTCCTGTTCTTCATGCAGTACCAATTGGTTTCTTGTGACAAAGGTCTGGAGCACGTCAGTTTTATCTCATGAATTTTTTTTCCCCATCAAAGACCTAGATTGTGAAAAAGCATAATTCATGTACTTGATACCAAATGAGTTTATATCTAAAACTAACAGGTAGAAAAGACAGGCCAGTATCTCCTTTGGAATAATGTCTGCAATAACAAGCTATTCAAAGGGATGAACAGAAAGAATCAATTCATTTTCCAGATTTTTCCAAAGTCAGCTATCAGATTTGTATCAGCATTGGGCTACCTCTAGGTGATGTCTGGTGTGGCTGATTGCAGAGATAGCTTGTTACTACAACTAACTTCAGTCAAGCTACCTATTGTCAGGTATGCGTTTTCTCCTTTTTTCACAATCAAGTACAAAAAGTATGATTGCTGATGGCTTTCATTAACTTTCTGCTTTCATGAAGGCATTGTATTTACAGGATACTGCCACGACTCATTAGTGAGAGATGAAAAAAATCATTTAGTAGTTCAACCTGCCAAGACAAATTCAAGTGCCAAGAAGTAATCTTGTGCTAACTAGTAAATCCATGGGTTTTTTAGAATATTTTGCCACGTGAATAAGAAAAAAATGCCTGGAAAAACAAATGAATTGTAGACATAGCTGTAAGCTAAGTGTGTAGTGAACTCAACCAAAAGTGTATTCACACAGCTCAACTAAATTTTCCAAAACCTTATGGAGCTGCAATTAAACTAAAACCAGGATTTTACATGCAGCCATATAAAAATTATTTTAGTCTAGTCACTTCTGCTGTTAATTATGATTTTCTGCACACTCTGCAAAAAGACTCCTTGAGTCCATGCTCATCATTTACACAGTGGGCTGAAAGCTGCAGTACTCGTAGGCAAGAGACTGACCCTGATCAGAGATTATCACCTGAAAATGACAGTACAATCAATAAACCATCACGACAGATAGATGAGAAGCAGATTTCACAGATGGCCTCAACTCTTGAATATTTGCATGAGGTGCTGATTTTGGATAGGCATAGACCTTGAAGTAAGCCTGACAGCCAAGAGTGGATGCAGTAAATATCTGCTGGAAATGAGGACTGGAAAAATGGCAAAATTTTCTACACTTGCTCACCAGCTTGATGATAGGACTAAAGAAAGTACACAAATCAGCATGCATGTCCAAAAATTATTATCTGCCAGTGTAGCGTCTTCAATCACTTTGCATTCATCACAGATAAAGGTCTGTTATGCTCAAAGACATATGTGCAGCATAGGTGCCAATATACAAGCAACCTGAGACAAGAATTCACTGGCATGCTTAGGCACACTTCCATTTTTTGTTGGAATGGAGGACTGAATGGATTTGTTATTAGCATATTTTTGGACTCAGCTGAGCAAAGAATAACAGTGGATGCTTAGTTTGGGTTACTGAGTCAACTGGCTGCAAGTTAACCTACCATTTAAACACAAAAAAAAACCAACCAAAAAATCCAAAAATATCTGAATACAGCTCCTGACAAAAACTGCCATAATTAATATATAATTTCAAAATATTCCAAGGAATTTGGTCCATGTAGTGTATGAGACATTGTATGACAGTAAAAAGACCAAGAAAAAATATGAAGAAGTGTCTTAGGGAGATTTCCACAAAATACTCCCAAAACCGAGAACAGTTTGGCAATCATTATGTTTAACTAGTAGATAAAAGAGATACACACCACCACACCTAAGAGGGAAGGATGCTCCCATTTAGTACATATATTTCATTTGTCTCAGATTTAGGATTTACCTTCGCTTACGGGAATAAGAAAGCAACAACGGCGAAAATTTCCTTAAAATCTTCCTTACTTCCTTTTTTGCTCAAACACTAGTGTTTAAAAAAAGCAATACAATTCCTATTCTTGAAAAAGCTCTAAATAGGGATTAGGAAGGTAAGATACAAGCTGGACAAAGAGCAGAATCATGTATATATCCTCATTATACACTATTAAGAACCCAATAACCCATGCTGATAGGTTACTGCAGACACTTCAGAAGTAGCGTAACGTCCTCCCCTAAAAAGGCAGGCCTGATGAGACTGCTAAATTGCTCTAAGCCATCAGTCAAATGTGCTGTTAAGAAGACAGCATATGCTAACAAAAGGGTATTATGGAAGAAAATAAAAAATACCTTTTCCATAAATACATATGGTTTTCTTGAAGCCCTGATAATCTGGTTGGAGGACAGGCACAAATTTTCACTGCTACTCTAAGTGCAGTTGACTTTATTTTTGCACTGATAAGTTAGAATTCAAAATTTCATTCACCTCAAGTCTAGCGTATCCTAAATATGCAACGTGCAAACATAGCATAAAACAAACTGTAGTCCCTATAATGCACTATTTTAAGTTGCATTTTCAATTTCTTAATGTATTCCCATGCAATAGAATCAATAAAGACCTGTGCAATACTCTAATATTGCTGTAGCTTTCAAAGCTATGTTCAGTTGCATCAAGAACTGCAGTACATCTGCAATGCTTAACCTGAAATAATCTTTTGGAACAGAGTAAGTCCTTAGTGGTACCTTGGGTAAATTTTTGCAAAACTTGACTGAAATTTCATGGTAATTCCACCCTTGAAAAAGGCATGATAAGCAAGTGTACTTATTCCCCAAAGCATAACTTTTTTTTTTTTTTTGCTTTTAAAGTGGTATTTAAACCAAGTAGTATCACAACTTAACGCGACTATTAAGTTCAAAGGTGTAATCAGTGACTCAGACCATCCAAATTTAATACTGTCACTTCCTTTACACGGACTGAACAAGAAGAAAGAATTAAATGTTCTGGAATTAAAACACCATAACTGACAAGATGATTTCATTAGACTACAGTAGAAGGCTCTCTCAAGGCTAGCTGTCCTGGTGTCACTCACTAAAACTATGTCAGTAACAATAAGTAAAGACAGTGCACACATCTCCCCACAGCACTGTGCTTCCTGCATCTAACAATGCTATTGGCAGCACAGTCACAGCCATTTCCACATCATTTCCACGTTTTGCTGAAACAAAGATTCCTGCATATATTCCTGTACACACCTCGACACAGATCACAATCCCTAACTCTGAGTATGATTACATCCAATAATATAGAGACTTCTGTATGATCCCTAACTCTTTTGGGATGTTCTAGTACCCATTTGGATGGGGCTTTGTACAATCTGGTGTAGTACAAGGTGTCTCTGCCCATGGCAGTGGGTTTGGAACTGGATGATCTTTACAGTCCCTTCCAATCCAAGCCATTCTACAATTCTCTGACTTCTGGGAGGATCTTGACTTAGCCAGCCAGTGAACTAAGGGAAGAAGATCTCATTACCTAAATGCTTGGTAAGGTCATCACATTCCTTAAAAGATCCTGAGAAGGCCTCTTCACTTCCTTCTAGGTCCATGAAGAACACAGCTCATCCAACAATGAAATGTCCTGAGAGAAGTAATATAACCTTGCACTTCAGATGGTAAAGTAACTATGACCATTGCCAAGACACAGTAAATGGTTTACTAAAAACTGAACCTTCTTTCTAAATAAGAGAAGACTTCAGAACCCAGTGTTGATTCTGACAACAACAAGGAGGAGGAGGCAGAATGTTTCTGGACTTCCATAACAGCTGCTACTGCAGTCTTTTTAAGACTGCTTACAATTTTTTTTCTCAAATTATCTGGGGATTTTTTTTTTTTCAGAATGGATTGAGAGATTCCAATGAAATTTATTTAATCAGCCAGATCTTTCCATTTTGTTTCTCTCTCCTTGGCTGCTTAAGTACTTCCAAGTTCTGAGGTCAGCACCAGTAGAAGACTGAGTCCTTTTTAATTATGTGCATATGCACATCTATGTAAAAAATATTGCTGGCTTCAAATCTCTGAGCAAAAATCTTCACAGCCCGAGAAAGAGTTGCGTCCAAGAAAATCAAGTCAGGCAACCAGTATCATGCTATGATTTTTCACATACAACATATTTTTCTTAAATAATGTTGCATATTAGTTTACAATTCCTCATTAGCAAATATATAAATAATCTAGGAAAACTGACATTTAGGGACAAAAATTCCTTGTTTCTGACATCAAATAAATTGCTGGTTTAGAATCAACTTATATATGTTAAGTCATTTTTCGATTAATGAACAGGGTTTTCAGTGTATATTGTGCAATTTCTTGAATCTTGGAACTTTTTCCTCAAAACTCCTATTCTAAAAGTGATCTACTTTTTTGCAACATAGAAAACCATGTTTTTACAGTATCTTTGATAACAGCAAGGGTGTTCAATGTACAAAATCCAAATTCCACACTGCAATTCTTAGAAAACAAATAGAAGCTATCTCTCTAGGTTTATATAGACATGGTATTATGGAGTTTCCAGAATTATTTATAATAAGTACATCCTCAGAAGTATAGAATGCTTAATGCACAACCACAAGCAAGGAATTTATTTAGGTACTTTTGTATGGTTCACATATATCGAAGTTCCCAAAAAGAATTCTTCAGTTTCAGAGGCTGATACATGTAATGTGACTTGACAGCAATATTGACAAGTATATTAATTTGGAACATCACACTGAGTCACTTTAGTGAAGTGGAAAAAAAAATTAGATGTACTGAACAGATGTTCAGTATTAAACCTAAGACTCTACATGTTCATAGAAAACAGGAAAATATAAATCAAATTTCACTTCATTGCATTCATAAGATTGTGCCCATTTCATAAAAGACTGTTAAGGTTTTCAACCTAACAGAAAATCAGTTTTTGTAAAACTATTTTAGTTTTCCTCTAACGTTTTCATAAATGTGTAAAATGTGAAATTTGAATGATCCTTAGAAATTATCTAAAACATAGTACTTAATCAAACAGCTCAATAATTTGACATATTATTCCCCATTACTTGGTGACAAAAGTTATTTTTTACAAATAATTGTCAGAAACTAAAATGTAAAACTAGCACTTATATTATGTTGTTAATTTTCGTGAGGTTTGTGTACAGTATTTTAATTACAAGTAGTATTCATGATACGATTGCAAGGAACACTGCCCAGGAAAACTTTGACCTGACATTCAGGAAAAAGTATTTGGTTGCTCAGTAAACTGCTGTATCAAAAGTAATTTCTAAACTAAAAGGATCTTTCTTTCCTTTAAAGCTGTGATACTTTTCAACAAAAATCTTTCTTAAACAAATACATACTACTCCTGCTTTAGACTTCATAATAGTTTTTAAAAGACAATAATAGCTATATTTATACACTCCTATAAATACCTATACACTAAAACCCATTAGACTGGTTAATTAAGAAAACAGGTTACATTACCATCTTAAGAGACAGCTCCTCTAGTCTTTCCTGATAGATATTAATCACTTCATTAATAAGAGAACTGACAGAATATAGTTTTTATATCTAAGCATGACATTAAGCCAAGGAGATCTAGAAGCCAGGGCTAAAAGTCCTGGTATACAGGACTAAAACTCAGAATAATTATGTTAAATGGAAAGCATGATCTAGCAGAAAATTAAGATGCAATTAAAGAATGTAAATAGTTTAACTAAAAATAGTGAACAGAGAAAATACTGGATGAGGACACACAGTGTGTAGCTACTCTGGTATTTTGGTGGTTAGCATTTCCATGAGTAAAAATGATCAGCAATACCATATTCTTGCATAAAAGACGACATGCTATCTTGAACTGAAGCTATCTTTACTTGTAGGTAAGGCTACAGCTGTCATTTCCTTACAGAACATTGTCTACCTATGGAACAAAGGAAGAAATTAGAGAAATTCAGCAGAAAATACTAACTGCCAGAGGTCTAAAAAAGGTGACAAAGAAAGCAAAAATTAAATAATCAGGAGTCTTTCAGTTGAGAGGAAACCAGAATGTGCATGCAAAGTGAAAGCTCATTCTGCAGGAATATTACTTGTTTGTGGTGACCAGAAGGAACCCTTTCCCTAAAAGAAGCCCTGTCTTTTTACAGATTTATCATAAGTACTTCTCAGTGCCTGGGAATTGAGCTTGTAACTAAGACACAATTTTCTTTAGACAGTATATTCCACTTTTTATCAGTTTCTTGCCTCTGTAAAAACACTAACACAGTTAAATAGTTTCACAATAATTTTATCTACTCCAACCACACCAGATGGGTTTAACAAAAGTTTTGTATCAGACAGGTTCAAGAGATGCCTTTAAATATAGCAGTACAAGGTCTGCAAACAGAACTATAAGAAAAAAAGCTGTATATGCAACCACAGTTTTCAGGTAAAAGCAAATACCTCACCTGTTTCTTCATGTACACCTTCACCCCAAAATCCTCAAGGTGTGCATTACCTTCCAAAGTGGTAACTCTGTTTTTAGAGCAAATGTTGGTGTTAAAAAGCCAGACAAGCCCCTCCAAACAAACAAAACAAATCACAGCAAATAAACCCCCAAGCCCTTTATTCCTAAATTCCTCCTCTTTTTCCCCCCTTTACCTAAGCTCCCATACTTATATACCTTAATGGCATTTGATACACCCTCCCTTGCTTCACCTGGCCATTTTCATTGCTTAAGATTTCGCACGCCGTGAAAGAACATTTGATGGACACCCAGCCACATTTCAGCTTCTGACTTCTAACATGAACTCAGCTTTGGTCAACAATCCCACAAAATTTGGACATGTTATCAGAACGGAAGCTTATTAGCAAACAAAGTATTTTGCTTCAGTATATTCTATCCATATTCTACCCCTGCATAGCTTAAGTACTTCTGTGAAGTTAACTAAGATGCTGATGTGAATAAAACTAATTCAAATATCTGGTTACAGACCTGAGAACTAAATCCACAGGCTTCTAAATATTAAAACTATACTATAAATCCTTAGTTAGACCCAACATCAATACATCAGTTCATCCTTACATCTTAGTTACATCCCGGCACTGATTTTACAAGAAATATATTCACCTCCATAAAAAAAAAGAGTTGAAAAGTTTGTCAGACAGTTCAGAATGACATCTCCTTTTAATACACTACACATGCTCACTCTTATGCAAACCAAGTTTTAACTGTCATGCTGTCAAGAAAAATGATAATTCCCTAGTCATATCTTATCTTTTCAAGGAAGTAAGAACTACAGAACATTGTACAATAGAAAATTGTATCATATGTTTAATAAAACCTGCCGCTTGCATGAAAGCCCAGAGAAATGTTGTATTTGAAGCTGACAATGAAAAAGAAAAAATGAAAAAACCCATCCACTGAACAAAATGCAGAAAAGTAGGAAGCATTTCAAGTTTTATACATGTCTATTCTTCTTGTATTTCCTCAGCCTTCTCTCAGCTTAATGCAATATAAAAGTCCATTAATAAAAGCCTGAGCAAATGTAAAGAAGTCTTAGAGCTGCACTGGGTCATTAACTGTGACAGACCTTCTTAAGGGATACATCCATGTGCCTACTAAGAAAAGAGCCAAACTGAAAATTACCTCAAGTATGGTGCTTTATCAGTGTCTGACAATCAGCTGCTACCTGCAGCAACAGACATACATACATTGCTTTTAGATCTGCTTTTGAACACTCCTCTAAATCTGTTTTCAAATTTGTTCTGTTAAAAACTAACCAACAAACCCCCCCCCCCCACATCCAAGAAAATAAACTCTCAGATCAAAAAGCTGCTCACACTTCTTTGATCTAATGAAATTAGGTTCATTGCACTTATGTTTTTTCCTTCAGATTTTGCAACAAATGTTGTAGAATTACCTTGGTATTTGAAAATTTGCAAGTAAAACAGAACTGCCGCTGATAGTTTAAGGTAGACTATCTACGATTAACCAGACAAGTTAGAGCAGAGCATTCCCTCTCTGTAAGGGCAGACTGCCTCATTTGAAATGGCTTGCATGTTTCCACTCTCAGTGCAGTTTGCAATGTACACATCTTTGTTCAGGCTGGAAGGGAAAGAGGCTTTCCAAGATACAGATTATTTGATTAGTTATTTTTCTTTAAGGTGGTTCAATGCTTTTTTTTTTTTTTTCTTTTTGCTTTGCAGCAAAGACACCTAGAACCTCTGTGTGGAACTCTGCTCATTTGTGATTCCTTAAGTTACTTCAGAAGAACTAGGCAAACTACTTGAGTCTGTCCTTTATATAAATTATGAGCAAAAGGGAAAGAAGATAATTGCAAAACATTTAAACTGGGATTTGATCTCCAACAGCATTATGATGATTCACACATTTCACTAAAAGTTTCTGCTTAATCCACAAACGTTCAGTTAAAAAGCCCCAAGGAAACGTGAATCAGAAAGAACAGGAGTTGCATTTACTGTTACGTCATACAACATAACAAACCCACTGAAGTCTCAGGCGTACTGCTGTGCGTCTCTTTCTGGTAAGACTTTGCAGTTTCTTTTCCTAAACATACCTAAACTAACACGCGCAGGTAGGTAAATTTCGCACAAGAGTAAGATGTAGCCATTACAGATGCCGACATTATGCTTGTAGGGATACTCGATCCTACCCCTCTGCAACAAACCAGAGTGAAAACAACAAAACAAGTTGAGCGAACTGCTGGCAGCACCGCTCCGGGGAAAGCTGCGGCATCCACTGCCCACGGCAGCGCAGACAGGCTGCTTCTCCCTCGCCACGCTCCGGTCCCGCGGAGATGCTGTCCCGCTTCTCTCCGCCCCTCGCCCCGCTGGAAACTTTCGGC
>VXBR01007467.1:87735-98921 GCA_013400215.1 Cisticola juncidis | reverse complement strand
AAAAAAAAAAAAAAAGAGTCGAAGCTGTGACTAAGCAGCAGAAGTTATGTAAAGTGCTCGCTGGGAAGTGCAGGGGAGGGACAGCACATCCTGCTGCTGCCCACGGCGGTGGCGGGGGGCGGCCGCCGGCCCCCTTCTCGCCTCCCCGGGGAGCGGGGGCGAAGCCGCCGGCTGGGCCNGTGGAGCTGGGATTTTCCACAGGGAAAAGGAGGATGTGGGAAGGGATGCTTGCACCGGGCTCGTGGTGGTGACCTGGTGGTGACCAATTTGTCACGTCTCTGTCAGGACTGGGGCAGCGGCCGAGGGTGGGATCCTCTGCTCTGCTCCCCGGGCCAGGGAGATTCATTCTGGGCTCAGCATCCAAATTTAACAGCACTCGCACAAATTTGGGGATGCTCATCCAAAGGGCACCAAAGCACCCTCCACGGCAGGGGGTGCGCGGGGCACCTCGAAACCCCAGGAATTTGTTTTTTCTCGGAAAAAAAAAATTTAAAAAAAAAAAAAAAAAAAAAAGAAAGAAAGAAAAAAAAGAAAAGAAAAAAGTTCCCCTGGGGCTGTGCAAGGCAGAGCAGCAAAGGCTGCGGCAGCAGCGAGATCCGCAGCAGCAGCGGCGGCATCGCCGGAAAGATGCTTGGGATCTTTCCAGCTTCCGCCCGGGAGCCCCCGAGCCCGGCGGGGAGCCGCGATCGCTCCCGAAAAGGGAATGCAGAGGCAGCTGCACGGCGAAGGAAAACCCTCTGCCTGCCCTCCCCTGTGCCACAGACACCCGGTGTCTGAGCGATTAGTCACCGCCGAGGCTTCCCTCCTCCACAGCAGCGCCTGTCCCCCACACGGAGCCAGCGGAATGCTTAATTGGAGTTCCTCACACCTACCCGGGCTAGCCTGGAACCGAACGACAGCGCCGGGCGGAGCGCCGGAGTCAGACCCCGGAGCTGCGGGTTGCTATGGAGCCCCCGGGGCTGGATTTTAGGAGGAAAAAGGGGAAGGAGTTGTGTGGATGGGGCAGGGGGTGGTCCCGACCCCTGGCGAGGCTGCCGGGGCGATGCTGTGGGGCAGGGTTGGGCCCCGAGGGGTTCTGCTCCTCGGTGGGGTGCTCGGCCCCTCAAAGGAGTTTTGTGCCCCGTGAAACTGTCGGGATTTGGGGTTGATGAGAAACTCCATAATTCCATAAAGACTTCTGAATTCTGGGTATGGCAGTGCAGGGAAACTCATCCCTGAATCGTGTGTAAGGCAGGGGTAGGGATGCTCATCCCTGAGTCCTGTGTAGGGCAGGGGTAGGGAAGCTCATCCCTGAATTCTGTGTAGGGCAGGGGTAGGGAAGCTCATCCCTGAATTCTGTGTAGGGCAGGGAAGTTCATCCCTGAATTCTGTGTAGGGCAGGGGTAGGGATGCTCATCCCTGAGTCCTGTGTAGGGCAGGGGTAGGGAAGCTCATCCCTGAATTCTGTATAGGACAGGGAAACTCATCCCTGAATCCTGTGTAGGGCAGGGAAATTCATCCCTGAATCCTGGGTAGGGCAGGGAAACTCATCCCTGAATTCTGTGTAGGGCAGGGGCAGGGAAGCTCATCCCTAATCCCATACTTGGGAAGGGGTAGGAAAAGTCCTTCCTTCACTCTGCAGCCTGGGAATGGGTCAGGGGAGCTCATCCCTGCATCCCGTGAGTGGAGAAGGGCAGGAAAGCTCCTCTCTGCCTTCCCCACATGAGTAAAAGGGTAGGAAATTTGATATTTGGGAACGGTAGGAAAACTCCTTCCCTCACCCTGCAGTGTGGGAAGGGGGTAGGGATCCCTGCATCCTGTCGAGGGGGGAGGTTGGGAATCTCAGCACGGCTGGGAGCTTCCCACAGGATCCAGGCAAGGCTTCTCCTTCCTGTGGAATTTTGGGACTCACAGATGCACCAGGAAAGCCCCCGGTGCCGTGTCCCAGGATGGAAATCTGTCCTGGGGATGGGAAATCTGTCCCAGGGATGGGAATCTGTCCCAGGAATGGGAATCTGTCCTGGGGGTGGAAAATCTGTCCCAGGGTGGGAATCTGTCCCAGGGTGGGAATCTGTCCCAGGGGTGGGAATCTGTCCCAGGAATGGCAGGACAGTCCCCACAGTCTGGGTTCAGAGGCAACAGGGCTGGAGTTGGACCAAAGGATTCATTTTCCTGCCTGAAATTCCCTTGAAATCCTGAGGATTTCAAGCCCTTTAAAACCAATTCCTCCTCCCAGTGGGGCCAAACACCACGGCCTGGTTTGATCAGCCCAGGGGGCACAGCAGCACTGGGACATCCTTAGATGTCCCATATTCCCCTTCTCATTGCAGCCCATCACCTTCATCTTCCTCCAAAATACGTTTGGCTTCAACTTCCAGGGGTTTTTTTTATTTAAAATGTGGAGAGTGAGGTCCCAGGACCTGAGTCCCCACCAGTGCCCCTCACCTGGGGGAACCTGGACGTTTGCCTTCCCTCAGGAGAAGGAAATTACGGCTTCATTCCCGTCAGGAACAATTTCTTTTCCCCAAAACAGAGCAGGAAAACAGGATATCGTTTGTGGCTTCATGAAAAAGTCTTTTTTTTTTTTTTTTTTTTTTTATTTTTATTCTCGTCACTTTAGGTTCTATTTAAAATTTGGGTATTCTGAGATGGAAAGTTATTTCAAAAGGGCAAAAACACGTCAAGCTCCAGAAAATGGTGAAATCAGCTCCATGGTGGCTTTTTTTTTTTTTTTAATTTAATTTTTTTGGAAGCACAGTTCTCCCCCAAACTCCCCCAGTGCAGGATCCTGCTGCATCCTGCCCCGGTGCTGCTCAAGGAGCATCCTGGTACCAAAAATGCCGTTTTGAACCCAAATCTCCCCCCCAGCTGAAGGTCTGGGTGTATTCCTGAGGGATTTTCCATCCTCTGGAGCATCTCAGTCGCCTTGAACCCGACCCCAAACCCTCGGGGGTGGCAAGGGACGATCGTGGCAGCCCCATCGATCCCCGGCTCAAGGGCCCCTCATCCACCCGGCACCGCCTCCCACGGGGCATTCCCACCTCAAAAAGATCATCTGGAAACGAGAGCTTTCGCTTTCCAGTGATTAATTAGTGTCTCGTAAACGGCCGCTAAACGCGGGAGCAATTAAATCCTCGCTGCCCCAGCGCCCCCGACCCCCGCCCCACACATCGCTCTCCCTCGGAGCCTCTGGGGCGGGTTGAGCCGGGATTGCATCCCCCAGGCAGGGGGGAAAATTCACTTTTCCCGGCCTGGGAAGCGCTGCTGGCTCCCGGCTCTGCGCTCCTGAGCGCGGTGGGTTCATTCCGAGAGGGATGGAACCAAGATAGGAGAGCGAGGGGAAAACCCTCCGCTGGCTTCCCTTGATGAACTGAGCTAATTTCTCGCTTAATGGTTAGCTCCGGAGCTGAATGTGAGGCTTTCCTCCTGCACAGCAAACCCTCTCCCACACACAGACAAATAGGCTGAATATTTAATTGGAATTCCTCACACCTACAGGGTAAAGCCTTGTCAGTAGAAATAGAGCCCATCGCCAGCTGGCATCCCCGCACGCCACCCACCTTCGCTCGCACAAAGAAAATCCCTCCCCGTCCTCCCCGCCCTCCCCGCACACCCACGGCCCCCCAGCCCCGTCCCCGACCGCGGCAGGGTCTGTCCCCCGCTCCCGGGGTGCCCTCTCCGGGACCGGGGGGCTGTGGGAGGGTGCCCGGTCAGCCCCCGGAGGAAATTCCGGAGTTCTGATCCTGCCCTGGCCGCAGCAGCCCCACGGGGATGCCCCAAGGAGCAAAGTGAAAGTGGGGAGCCCAGGGCAGTGCCAGGCTGGTGGCAGGGGATGGGGAGCACCAGAGGGCACTGCCGGGCTGCCCATCCGTGCCAGCCGTGCCACCCCAGAGGGGTGAAACGCTGGGAAGGAGCAGATCCCGACCCAGCCAGGCTGCTGGGGGTGTGGAGTGGCCCTGTGTGCCAGCCCGGGGGCTCCCAGGTGGCAAAACCACAGCTTTCACCCCAAAAAGGGACTTTCCCTCCTGTTCCCTCACTGTCCTGGCCGCTGTGGGATGTGACCCCAGTGGGAGCACTGCCGTGGAAGGCGGGAGCTGGAGCCCTGCCCTGCCCCCCGGGGCGCCCCTTTTGGGGCGAGTTCTGGGGTCTCCCTTGGGGCTGCAGGTGCGGCAACCCAGCCCTGAGGGACCCCCCAATCCAGATTTGCCAGGGATGGATGAACTGGGGGGAGGAAGGAGTCACCCCCTGCCCCCCCCTGCACCAGGGGATCCCCCCTGTGATCACCCCCTGATCCCCCCTGCACCAGGGGATCACCTGTGCCAGGCAGAGCGTGGCACTGTCCCTGTGCTGGCACAGTCCCCGTGGTGGCACAGCACGGCCAGACCCTCCCCTTATCTCTGGGAAGGTCAGGGATGGGGCTGGGAGTTCCCAGCTGGAGACACAGCCCAGCTCTACAGGATTTGGGGTGGGATGGTGACAGTGCCGGGAGAGGTGCTGGGGACAGGGATGCTCCATCCTGAGTCCCCCTGATCCTTGGGATCCCCGGGATGGAGGAGCTGCTGGGGACAGGGATGCTCCTGATTCCTCCTGGCCCTTGGGATCCCCAGGGTGCAGGAGCTCCTGGAATGCTCCTGCCTGTCCTGCCCCTGCCCCTTCCTACCTTCATCCCCTGGGGCAGTTCTGGCTCCGGAGCATCCCTGGGCAGGGAGCTGGGTTTGCTCCTCTTCCCAGGGATGTGGAACCTCCTGGAGGAGGAGGAGGAGGAGGAGGAGGAGGAAGGTGTTGGGTCACGACCCCGGGACACTCCAGCTCTGCCTTTTGTGCTCTGGGCTCTGCCTGGGAGAGCAGTGCTCGTATCCCCCTCATCCCCCCAAAATTTCCTTTGCTTTCCCAAGGAACTGCTCTTTTCTCATTCCCCCTTTTCCTTTCCTGCTCCTCTTCCCTCTCTCCTTCTCGTACCTCTCTCATCCCAGGTTTCAAAGACCCCCTCCCATCCATCCCCTGCAGGGACCTGCCACCATCTGCGGTTTTTCTTTTCTCTCTTTATTTTTTTCCCCTCTCTTTTCAAAGTTTCCCGTGTCTTTGTCTTAACGAGCCAGGTTAAATATTCTGTAATCAGTGTAATAATACACCTGGACTCGCTCGCGAGATATCTGCCTTTTGTACTGCGACAGGACATTAATAGTAATTATTCTGCTTTGTAATTGGAGCTTTAAATACTAATTCAAACAGCCAGAGGAAAACCAATTAGTGCTAATTTATCTCTATGTGTTTTGGAGAGCCTGTGTCTGTCATACTGTGAAGAAATAGGTTGGTAATTAGTACAGTTGGGTGGTAGATAGAAGTAATTATCAGATTCTTTCATGTTCTTTAAAAGAAGGGGAGAAAAAAAAAAATAAAACTCTAAAGGCTGCATGACTCTTCCTTTCCGAGGAAGTTTGCACCTCCAAGGAAGGGCCCAGCCACAGACGTTCCCGACGCTCCTGCCTGGATCCGTGGGCACCTGGAGCCGTCTGGAGCAGGATTGACCCCGGGAATGGGAGCTGTGGGCATGGCAGAGCACCCAGGGGCTCGTGTGGTGGCTGAGCTGGGGCAGGACAGGGGGGTGGCCTTGGAGTGACACACGGGTGACAAAGTGTGGGTGGCAGGAGGAGCTGCGCCCTTGGGAGGGTCCTGGGGATGCTGTGACCAGTTCTGAGGGGCTGGGGAGGATCCAGGGGAGGGAATGGAGCTGGGAAGGGGCTGGAGAATTCCTGAGGGAGCTGGGAAGGGGCTCAGCCTGGAGAAAAGGAGGCTCAGGGGGACCCTGTGGCTCTGCACAGTCCCTGCCAGGAGGGGACAGCCGGGGGGATTTGGGATCTGCTCCAGGAACAGGGACAGGAGGAGAGGGAACAGCCCCAGGCTGGGCCAGGGGAGGCTCAGGGGGGACAGCAGCAGGAATTTCCCCATGGAAAGGGAGCTCAGGGATGGGAACTGCCCAGGGAGGTTTGGATCCCCATCCCTGGAGGGATCCAAAGATCCAACAGCTCCTCTGGGAATTCCATCCCAGTCCCTCCTCACCCTCACAGGGAGGAATTCCTTGCACATATCTGAGCTAAATCTCCCCTCTTTCAGTTTCAATCCGCTATTCCTCATCCTGGCACTAAAATTCCTGATAAAACTCGCTCTCTCTCTTCCCCGGAGCCCCTTCAGACCCCCTGGGACGTGCTGGGAGGTAGGAACATCGCTATTTGAGGCAGATCCTCTGCGTTTGAGCCATTCCTCCCAAATTTCAGCCACACCTCGTGCTCTCGGGCCACACCTCGAGCATTTAGGGGACATTTATGGTCAAACGGCCCTCGTGCCCCTCATCCACGTCCTCACCACCTCATCCCAGCTTTCCCTTCCCGGGAGGAAGCAGCAGGTTCCTCGAGGACACCCGGGGCTCTCACACACGCTGCTCTTTTATTTTTCCGCTCCTTGGATGAGAAGACCCTCGAGGTTTTCGGAGCTGGGAGGATNCCCCCCATCAGGAATTCTGGCCGAGCCAGACCAGGGGTGCAGCAGGATCTGCAGGAATTCATTAATGGCCCATTCTGTGTTTCCTTTCCCCTTTAAAACCCCAGTGGAGTTACCTTGGTAATAATAAAGTGCACGATTCCAGGAGGGAGGGAACAGGTTCTTATTTGGATTAAACGGATTTCTCCTCCTCCCCTCTTTTTTTACCCCTTTTTATTCCTGCCAATTTTTTTTAAAATTTGTTTAGGGGGAAGAAAAAAAAATTATAAGCAAATGTTAATGTTGGAAAAGAGGGGGGAGATAAAGCACATTTTTTTCCAGGGAGGGGAGAAAATGCCTTTGGAAGTGTTCTATGCAAAGAGATGCCGGGGGGCACGATATATCAAAGAAAATATAATACACCCAGGTTAAAACTAATGATTGCCATATAATTAGATGTGAAGCATTGTGCTATAAATGTGTATTCTTCAGCGTGCTGTGATTTTACTGTAAGAGAGAGAGAGAGAAAGAAAGACAGAAAAACACAGAACCCAGCAACATACTATAAAAAGCACTCTGTTGACTTTTCGGCTGTTTAGTATTCCTTGCCCGTACTCCCCCGGGAGTATGTAATTAGTGCTTTATGAAGAGTGCATTTAAAGCAGTTTAATATTCACCTCATTCAGTCTGAAACAATGTGATCACTGCTTAGACAAATCACTGCTCCTCACTGACATCCTCTGTCAGAACATTACCTCTGAAAAGACCTTTCAAGAGGCTCCCATGTTAATTAGTTGTCTGTCATGGATAAACAGAGCAGTGAGCAGAAGGGCTGCACCAGGCCACAGACACACAGGGAAATACTGGGAATGCTCTGGGATTTTTTTTTTCCTCCTCCTTTTTTGTCCTCTCTCTCCCTCTCTCTCTCTCACTCTCCTCCCTTTTGTGAAAATTCCTGGCGTTCTCCCCCGGAGTGCGGCGCAGCCTGGAGTGGAGCCTGGGTTTTCCTGGGGCTGGGTGAAATCCTTGGGGTGCTGAGCCAGGCTGGTGCTGCCAGGGAGGAGCTGGCAGACCCCAAACGGGTCCAGGAGCATCCCCAGCTCTGTCTGGGCACCTGCTGAGCTGCCCTGGTGTGCCATGGAGTGGGAACATCCCAGGAAATGTTCCAGTGCCACATCCCAGTGCCACATCCCAGTGTCACATCCCAGGAAGTGTTCCAGTGCCACATCCCAGTGCCACATCCCAGTGTCACATCCCAGGAAATGTTCCAGTGCCACATCCCAGTGCCACATCCCAGTGTCACATCCCAGGAAATGTTCCAGTGCCACATCCCAGTGCCACATCCCAGTGTCACATCCCAGGAAATGTTCCAGTGCCACATCCCAGTGCTGTATCCCAGTGCCAAATTCCAGTGCCAAATCCCAGTGCCACATCCTAGGCAGTATTCCAGTGCCACATCCCAGTGCTGTATCCCAGTGCCACATGTCAGTGCCAAATTCCAGACCTGTGCCCCAGTACAACACCCCAGCCCTGCATCCCAATCCTGAATCCCAGCCCTGAATCCAAGCCCTGTGTCCTGGCCCCTCATCCAAGTGTTAAATCCTGGCCCTGCATCCCAATATTGCATCCCAGTCCTGCATCCCAATATTGCATCCCAGCCCTGCATCCCCTTTTTGCAGCCCAAAGTGCCTCTTTAGCCATTCCAGGAGACTCTGCCCACTTCCCATGGTGTGTAAAATGTTGCATAACAGTGGTCTGGTCTCCTCGTCCCACCTGTTCCTGGTTTTAATTTCTCAGGAAAATCCCACAGATTTGGGGCAGTGCTGGCCCTGCCGTGCACCCCTCACACCCATCCAGCCCCATTCCTGCAGGATGCTCCCTCTTCCACCCATGGGCTTCCAGCCCTGGTGCTGGAATTCCTCCTTCCCCAGAGCAACTCCTTCCCTGTGTGCATCCCTGAGTCCCTCCCGTGTCTCTCTGTGTGTCCCCAGTGTCCCCTGGAGGGTACAAGGTGGGTTCAGGGCACAATCCCAGGTTCTCCCAGCTCTGCTCGTGGCTCCTCCACACCCCACTGTGGGGATGGGAGGTTTGGAGCTGCAGGAATTCCATCCCCAGCCCCCACCCAGCAGCTCCCAGGTTCCTGGGAGCCAAATCCAGGGAATCCAGCACTTCCCAGGGCCGGGGGAGCCGCCAGCTCCTGGCTGAGGTGTTTAAGGGGCAGGCAGGGCCCAGCAGCCTCCTCTCCCCTTGGGAAGCAGCAGACAGGGAATGCTGCTCCCTCTGCTCCTGGGAATGACAGCCAGGGAGCAGAACCTGGGCTGGGAGCCCCCCACACCCCCTGAGGGTCTCCAGGGGTGCATCCCCATGCACATCCCGCCCTGCAGCGGGAACGCCCAGAGCATCACCCTGGGACACCCTCCGGAGCCTTCCCGGCCTCCAGGCACCCTCCAGCTCAGGGTTTTCCCCCCTTTCACTCCCTTTTTCCAGCAGTTTGTTTCCCTGGCTCTCTTAGTCACCAAGGTGAGGCCCTGACAGAGACACAGACATCAAAAACAAGAGGTGATGAAACGGGGGAATAATTAAGTTGCACTAAATCACCGGCCCCGGCGGAGGGAACGCTGCCAGGGAGCTCGGGAAAACTGGAGCACCAGGGAGCCGAGTTATTATCAACAATCACCCTCCTGAACAACAACAACCCACCCTGCACCCATTTTTTGGGAAGGGGTTGGCGGGGGGAGAGAACCTCCAGCGTGGAAGGGGCGAGGAGGGCGAGGTCGGGATATTCCCGGGATATTCCAGCCCGGCTCCCTCCCGGGGCCGCCGGCACGGTCCGGGCTGAGCCCAGAGCAAGTCTGCTCCCGCCACGGCTGCTCCACGCAACCCCGGGCCTTACGTAAGGGCAGCTTTATCCTCCTTCCATCGGGGCCCGGCCTGCAGCGCCCGTTCCCAGCGTGTGGGTGAGCCCTGGCCCCGGGCTGGGAATTGCACAGCTCCTGCTGCACCTCTGCCCCGCTCCCCGCATGCAAGCGGCTGCAATTCCCCATGGGCAGGCGATAGCAGGCAGGGCTGCAGCCCCGGGTTTGCAGGGGGTTTGGGATGTGTTTCCCTGGAATCCTCCCGGGATTCATCCTCGGGAATGCTTGGGAAGGGGTTGGTGGGTGTGCGGGGTTTGCTGCCCCGCAGCCTCCGGTGGGGCTCACCTTGCTTGTGTGATTAAAGGTCCAGCCATCACTGCTGGAGGTGCTGGTGGAAGGGGCTCTCCAAGCCTCAAAAACCTGGAATATCAGGGATTTTTTTGAGGACAGAAAAAAAAAATTTAATGCAAAGATTCCTTCTCTAGTGGTGGCTTTACCTCGCACAGCTTTAGGGTCTGATCCCACTTGGCTCCGTCTCTGCAAGAGCCCAGACAGGTTCAGGATTTTGGGCTGATTTCGGGTGCCACGTGGCCGTGGGTTAAGCCTGAGCCCCAGTTCCCACCAGGTTTCATCAGGAAAAACCCTCCAGACCTGGTCAGAATCCTCCCCGGCGGGGTAAACCCGAGGGTGTCGAAATTGGAGAGAGCCGTAAATCTCGTGCGTTTGTAAAATCTTTAAGCCTCCGTCTGCAACGCGCAGGTAAAACCTTTAATTCCCTGACAATGCCGAGCAAACTCCCAGCTAAATCCTTAATTCCCCTGCACCTCAGCCCTGTGGATTCGCCAGTCTGCAGCCTGGGCCTCGTCTGCCGCATCCACACTCTTTGGGTGTGGAAAAATTCCCCAAAAATCAGCTGTGCTCCGTGTTCTGGTGCTGGAAAAAATCCCAAAATTACTGTGCTCCATGCTCTGGTGCTGGAAAAATTCCACAAATTACTGTGCTCCACGTTTTGGTTCTAGAAAAATTCCCAGTATTACTGTGCTCCATGTTTTTGTGCTGGAAAAGTCCCCCAAAATTGCTGAGCTCCATGTTTTGGTGCTGGAAAAATCCCCCCAAAATTGCTGTGCTCCATGTTCTGGTGCCGGAAAAATTCCCCAAATTACTGTGCTCCACGTTTTGGTTCTGGAAAAATTCCCAATATTACTGTGCTCCGTGTTTTTGTGCTGGAAAAATCCCCCAAAAATTTCTGTGCTCCATGTTCTGGTGCCTGAAAAATTGCCAATATTACTGTGCTCCATGTTTTGGTGCTGAAAAAATCCCCCCAAAATTGCTGCACCCAAGGTTCTAAGGGTTTTTGCTCTGTTGATCAAAACCTCTGAAATGCTTTTGCAACTCTTAAAATTAGGAATAATGACAGATCCTGCATCCCTGCAGGAGTCAGCGCCCGCCCTGTGGTCACAAAGTGCAGGAAAATGGGGGAAAATTCACTGATTTGGGGTTCCAGCCCTTCTGAAAGGCGCTGGATGTGACACGTGGGGACAATCCCATTGCTGCCAGACCTTCCCCCCTGATCCAACCGGATCCCAGTCCCGGGGCCACGCAGGTGGAGGGGACGCCGAGGAGCCCGACGGGTTTGGGAGCTCCCCGGTGATGACAGCCAGGCCCGGGCTGGGATTGCTCCACGCGGGTCCCAGGCACGGGCAGGACATTTCCCAACCCGGAGGAACCTGTACGGACGACCACCCTCTCTTGGGCAACCCTCCTGACTCAAGATCCCATCCCAAATCAGCGGGAGATGGATCTCTGCTGCCTCTTGCAACACATCCAGACTGGTTTTCCCATCAATCCTTCTTTCAGTGATTTTTTTTTTTTTTT
>VXBR01007467.1:72799-84845 GCA_013400215.1 Cisticola juncidis | reverse complement strand
TGCAGCGTGTGCGAGCACCCCCGGACCCCCGGCAGCCCCCCCAGGCTGGCTGTGGGGGGGGATTTGGGGTCTGTGTGGGATCTCGGGGAGGGACGGGCTCAGCGTCCGACCCCAAACCCCAGCGGGATCTGTGGGTGGTCGTGGCTGGGTGCAACCCCCAAAATCACCACAGCAAGGCCAGGAAGTGCAGGGGGGGAGTCATCTGGGGGGACTCTCTGGGGACNCAGGGATGGATGGGATTTTGGCAAGGAATTGTCTGTGAGGATGGGGATGGGCTGGGCTGGAACTCCCAGAGGAGCTGTGGCTGCCCCTGGATCCCCGGCAGTGCCCAAGGCCGGGTTGGGGCACCCTGGGGCAGCAGGAGGTGGCAGAGGTGGCACTGGGTGGGTTTGAATCCCTTCCCACCCAAACCATTCCGTGATTCCAGCCTGGCTGGGCCTCAGGGGGGTTCAGGTGTGAGGCCCCAGGGCCGGGGTAGTTCCCTGTGACCACAGCCTGGAAGTGGCAGCACCAGGAATGTGCCAGGCTGGTGGCAGCACCAGGAATGTGCCAGGCTGGTGGCAGCACCGGGAATGTTCTGGCACTTCCCGACCACCAGAGGAAACTGTCCCGGCCCCCAAAGGCGCCAGAACAGCGGAGCCTCCCTGGGGATTCATCCCAAGGGAAGGTTCCAGTGCAGGCTCCGCTCTCATCAGTGCAGAATTCAGGCTACGGGCCTTTAAATGACTGAATTAGGCAAAATTTGGTGTTTCTCCAAGAATCCTCCGGAAATCTGCTGCTGGAAAAGCAAACTCATCTTAAAGCTACACGCACACAGGGCGAGTGAGATTTCCACGCTCAAGGATTGGGGTGGAAAAGACTTTTCCAGTCCTACCCAGCCCCTTTTTTCTGGCCAGGTCATGCCTGTTCCTCCTGCTGGAATCTCAGGGGCTCTTGGGAACCTCTTGCAGTTCACCTTTCTCTGGAGCTCTTGTGACATTTTGGGGATGTCACATCAGGACGGGGGATGATGGGGGAGCACCAAGGGAGCCCAAATCCATGGGGGGATGAAGGGAGACCCAGCTGGAGCTCCTGGGTTGAACTGGGGTGGTGGCAAAGCCAAACTTTGGGGCACCAAATGCAGGGGAAATGTCACAAGTGTCATTTGAGCAGTGCCACCGTCACAGCCAGGGGCACAGAGCGCCCTCATCCTTGTGCCCGAGCCATCCTCATCCCCTCCAGATCCAGCACCGCTTCCCAGCCCAGCAGAGCAGCGTCCCGAGGAGGCTGAGGATGCTCCAAGGGGGGCTCTGGATCCCGAGCAGGACAAATCCCACCCCAGCCCTCCCCCGGGCGGGCCAGCCCCGGGCCACTGGGTCAGGGTGATTCATCCCGCAGCCAGCTCGGCCGGGAGCTCGCCCGGGATTGCGACACCGCGGGGCTGCTGGAGGCAGCAGCGCCGGGCCCGGCATCCGCACGGCCTCGGAACACACCCCTGGGGTTGCTATCAACATCCCTGTTGTTCTTAGCAATCCATCGTTTATCACCCCGGCTTTCCAGCAGAGGCCAGGGGCGTGACAGCGCAGGGCACGATCGGGGCGCTCCCCAGGAGGGGCTTTGGGGTGCAGCCACCCCCCGACACCCCGGGGTGCAGAGCAGGGCGGGCAGGGAGGGTACAGCCCTCTCCACACCCTGGTGCAACCATCGTTTGTTCAACCTTCATTTTATCCAACTTGCATTTTATTCCATCATCATTGTTCAACCTTCGTTTTATCCAGCTTGCATTTTATTCCACCATCATTTGTTCAACCATCATTTTATCCAACCTGCATTTTGTTCCACCATTGTTTTATTCAGCCCTTTTTTGTTCATCCTTCAGTTTTATTCAACTTTGATTTTATCCAGCCTCCATCTTCACTCGACTTCCTCGCTTCAACAAACCCCTGAGGGGTGCAGAGGGAAGGGGCAGCAGGGAAACTCCTCCGTGAAGTTTTTTGGCAAAGCCACAGTCCAGGACTCCCAAATCCATCTCCAGCCCACGCCAGGAGTGTCCTGGCAAAGCCACCCCTGCCGTGCCCTCCTGCAGCAGCTGGGCTGCACTTTGGGCAGGCAGCCCGGCCCAGCCCAGCATCCTGCATCCCATTCTTCCCCCCACTGCTCCTCCCACGGTCCCACAGGTGTTTAAAACAAAAAACAACAAAATCCCTCTCCTTTTCCAACACAAATGTTTTGTCTGAGGTTTCAAAACCCTCCCGGGTGTCATCACAGCCTCCGCCCCGCTGGCCCGGACCCCTCACCTACATCCTGCAGGAGAGGGGACCTGCCCCTGGCTGGAAATCCACCCAGCACAGCCTCCCTCCTCTGCAGAGCCCCTCTCTCTCTGGAGATTCTGGAAATGCCATCCTGGGGCTGCCAGGATGCCCGGGGAGGTCCCTGCCAGGGGTGGTTCAGGTTATGGAGTTGCTACAGGAGCGCAGGGTTTTATTTCTAGATTTAAAAAGCCTTGCAAAGAGGCAGGCACGGAGGTGATTTATGTTTATTTTGCTGGGTTAATAACCCGTGGCACGTCCTCCCCTGCGGCGTTAGGGTGGATCAGACAAAGCTGCATTTAAATTGCAGCCGTGCCCGATATTTATTTTTTAATATATTTTTATGGTCGCCTTCCCCGTTTAACGTGAGCTGGAAAAACGTCTGGGCTGTGCCAGGAGCTGCCTAAGGATCCCAAAGGCTGGAGGTGCAAATCCTTGGAGTTCAGACCCTGGAAATGTGGGAGAGGCTCTTCAGATCACACTGGAGCCGTGGCATCCCTGGGTCTGCTCCAACCTGAGCTGCCCAAGGGTGACAATGAGACCCCTCCTGTTCCCTGGGGACCCCCTGGAGTTCCTCAGAGAATTTTTTGGGATGAGGGTGTGCAGTCAGTGTTGCTCAGTGCCTGCTGGGATGGGGTGTCCTGGCACAATTTTGGGGTTAAAATCACCCAGTTTTGGTGCCTGTGGCTGTGTCAGTGCCCAGAGAAATCCATGAGCTGGGAGATCCCAACCCACCCAGATTTAGCTTTCCTGAGAGTCTGGATCTGCCCTGAAAAGAAGTTCCCTGTGGAAGGACAAGCACCTTTTCCACTCTTTTTCTGCCTGGTTGTGGCTGGGGCCTTGGTGGTTTATCAATTTTACAGGTTCAGACTGACTGGGAACAATGCAAATATAACTTAGAAGGGTGAAATTCCACTAATATAAAATCTAATAAATTAAAATAACGAGCTCTGGGTGAGAGGGTGGGCAGCTGGAAATT
The DNA here is from genome assembly GCA_013400215.1 of Cisticola juncidis. Taxonomy (NCBI): domain Eukaryota; kingdom Metazoa; phylum Chordata; class Aves; order Passeriformes; family Cisticolidae; genus Cisticola; species Cisticola juncidis. Next base: position 81,578 of record VXBR01007467.1, on the reverse strand, counting down.
CCATGTGTCCCACCCTCCTTGGGGACTGCAGGGATGGGCTGGACATTCTTGGAGCCTGTTAGAGGAGCAGGAAGCTCTGCAGGGAGGATTAATCCTGCTCTTTACAGCATGAGAAGTGTCTGGGCAGTGAGGATCCGGGTGGGAAGTTCAGAGCAGGGAAATTCTGGGAATCGTTCCTGCCTCGGGCCCAGGGTGGCCCGGCCGCGTCTCCAGCTGTGCCCTGAGAGCGAAACTGAGCACAGGGAGAGGGCCCTGAGTCACCCCGGGCTCCAGGAACTGGGGCTGTGGGGAAGCACCAGAGCAGGAGGCCGAGGAGCAGCTCTGGGCTTGGGAGAGCTGGGCCAGTTCCAGCAGGAAGGGGAGGCTTCCCTGGATTTGGGGTGTGGTGGGATCCACATCTGTGGGGTCTTGTCCCGGTGCTGAGTCGTTCCCAGCCCTGGGAATGCTGTCAAAACACTTTGGAGCAGTGGAGCAGCCAGGAGAGGCCAGTCCCAAGGAAGCCTTTCCCTGGTTGGAGCTGACTCTCCCACCCTGGTTCCTCCACGAGAACCATTCCTGAGTTCCTCCTTTTTCCCCTCTTTCTCCCGATTTCCTACCCAGTGGAGCGCCCACAACCACCCAGCGGTGCAGCAGGGCTGGCATAAATGGGATGTGACATTTCCCATCACCAAAGGCCTCACAGGGCAGGGGCTGATGGGGTCCTGGGGGCTCCTGGGGGCTCCTGGGGACACCAAACCCCTGCTCGGCGGTGATGGAAGGGAAGGGCGGGCTGGAGCTGCAGTGAGGGGTGGTGTGGGTGAGGTGGAGCTGTTTGGGGGGCATCCCGTGGCTCCCAAAACCCGCTGGAAGGGTCCTGGTGCTGCAGGAGGAGACAGGAGGCTGAGCAGGGAAATGCCGGGGTTTGGGAGCTCTGGGAGCCGCCCGGGCCCTGCCCTGCTCTGTCCCTGCACTCTGGGATAATCGGAGGGAGAGTTTCTCTTGGATCGCCTCTTTGCTCCCATGTTTTTTGTTGGAAAGCAGGACCAGCCTGGAGGTTTCTGGGATCTGGGGGAGGAGAGGTCCTCCCCCCTGCTGCTGGCTTTGGTGGGGAGGAGGAAACTCCAAAACCTTCACCTTGTTCTGCAAGGACACGGTGGAACAGATCCAGATCCACCTGCAATTAGCATCTCATCCCTTTCCTCCCCGTTCCAGCCTCGTGGGGAGGCTGGGTTCCCATCCCGGCGGCTCTGCCCATCCCGGGGTGCTCCCCTGCTCTCGCTGGGCCAATTCCTCCGTCCTGACCTCATTCCAGAGATCACAGGAGCCGAGGAGAACAAATCCGGGGCTCCCGCTGGGCTTTGAAGCCGCTCGGCCCCGTCAGACTCGAGCAGCTCAGGAGCAGCCCCGGCTCGGCGGGATCCGCTTTCCCCTCGGATAATTTCTGGTTAATCCCGGGCCGGCCCCTCGGCTGCCCCCATGGGATGCAGCCCCCGCACGTGGCTGAGCCCCCCCGGGGTCCCCGGGGTCCCCGGGGCCAGGCTGGGACGCCCTCCCGGCCGGGCAGGGGCAGCCCAGCCCCGCTCGGCTGCGCTTCCCCGGGTCCCATCCGTCATCTGTTTGTCCTGGTGCGCTGCCAGCGATTGTGCCGATTCCCACACCCACTTTCCACAGCCCTCCGTCCTCGCCCGGGCGAATCGCTCGCCACCCATCCCTTTCCCCTCCCCTGCGATGGGATCAGACACGTTCCGGACGGGGAGAAGAGAGGGGAGGGGGTGCAAGGAAAACAAAGAGATCAAGAGGAAAACACGGGGTGACTCACTGCCTTTAATTTATTTGTGTTTATTTATTTATTCCCCCCACCCTCGGCTGCGACGTGCAGGCAGCAGCGAGGGCTGCCCGTGAGCTCGCAGGGAGCCTCGCTCCGTGTCCAGGGCACCAGGAACGAGAGGGATAAAATTCCCAACTCCTCTGGCAGAGGAAAAGATCACGGAGAGGAGCTCCTGGCACTCGAGCTGTGTGGCACAGATTTTTCAGGCTGCCCAGATCTCTGCACGAGCATCCCGTGCCCCGGCAGCTCTCGACACCACCCGGCACAGACCGGAGGGTGGGAATATCTAATTCCACCTCCCACACCGAGTCCTCGGCAGGGGAAAGCGAGAAAGGAGATAAAAGGCTGGGGAGCTCAAATGGTGTCATTAGGAACTATTAATGCTCTCATGAAAGGGCATTAATAAACGCGGCGGCTCATCAGTGTCCATTAGCTCGGCTCGTGGCAGGGATCTTCGGGAGCTGCCGGGTAGTGATGCTCCCCTCGCCCTCATCGGTGTCAGCAGAGGGCAAAGGGGCTGCAGGGGGGGGTTGTTTCCGCCACAAACCATTGCCTGAGCGAAAAAAAAGCAAGGAGAAAATGTCACAGGGCGTCACACCCCTCCTCTCCAATCCCTCCCGTATCCCGTGCCCAGAGCTCGCTCCTTGCTCCCAGGAGAGCTGTTTACTATTAAAGAGGAAAAAAAATTAAAAGGCAGGGTTTGGAGTGCTCATCCCGACTTTCTCCCTCCCGCCCTCTTCCTGTTCTCGCCTCTTAAGAAGGAGCTTTATCCTTTGACTCTCCCATGCCCGGGGCTAGCCAGGAACCCGCAGCGTCTCGGGGCGAGCAGGCAGCCCACATCAGCGGGCAGGGAGGCAGGGAGGAGGCCCGGCCCGGCCCGATAAGCCCCTGGCAAAGCCAGGAATAGCAGCGCGGTCCCCGCTCGGGAGCGTTCCTGCCGGCAGCGGAGAGGAACCCGCAGCCGCTGCCTTTGAAGGGCCCGGCTGGCAGCGGGCCCGGCCGCGCTGCGGGCGCGGGATGGGCTCGGGATGAGCTCGGGATGGGCTCGGGGTGCGCCAGCAGCTTCCCCCGCTCCCCCCGCGCCGGGCAGCGGCACAGCTGGGGCGGCGGGCACAGCTGGAGGGCTCGGGCACCTGCGCACATCTGGATGGGCGCTGCCGAGCACCTGTGCAGGGCGGGTGTGCACATCTGGATGGCGCGGGTGTGCGCATCTGGATAGCACGGGTGTGTGCATCTGGACGGCGCGGATGTGCACATCTGGATAGCACGGGTGTGCACATCTGGACGGTGCGAGTGTGCACATCTGGACGGCGCGGGTGTGCACATCTGGACGGTGTGAGTGTGCACATCTGGACGGCGCGGGTGTGCACATCTGGACGGTGCGGGTGTGCACATCTGGACGGTGCGGGTGTGCACATCTGGACGGCGCGGGTGTGCACATCTGGACGGTGCGAGTGCATACACCCGGGCAGGGCCACAGCAGCCCCACAGCCCCGCGTGTCCCCCCGGGCGCTTCTCCCCTCGCATCACGCCCTGCGCCTCCCCCTCCCGGGCACCCAAACCCGGCCAAGCCCTGACTCATCCCCTCCCGGTCCCCGGGACCCCCGCGGCTCCGGGCCGGCCGCGGGGAGCCGATACCCCGGGATCTGAGGGATCTGGGCTCCCTTTGGCACGCCAGGGGCAGTGGCAGGAGGCTCTCACCGGCCGTGACTCAGCGAGGAGCAGGGAAAGGGAGATTTGAGCCGAGGCACCGAGCCCTGCTCCCCACGTGCGCTTTTGCTGGGAGTTATCTGAGGCATCTTTTTTATTTTTTTTTTTTTTCGGGATAATCACTCCCAGGGCAGGTTGGGACGGAGGAGCCCTGGCAGCAGAGCGTGTGTAGGCAGGACTGGAATAGCGGGTGCCGTAGGAAAGGATTTATGAGCGCCGGGAGGTTGGGAATGGCCGGGAATGGCACAGCAGGTCAGGGGTGAGGTGGGATGTGCGGGGCCGGGATGTGGATGCGGCTCCTGGCGTTGTCCCTTTGCCATCCCAGTCCCCACGGGATGCTCGGTGTCCCAGCATTGGAATTCTGCAGGCAGGAATCTCCATTGAGAGCAAATCCAAAGCTTTGCCATGGGAATGCTGGTGGAGATCACCACAATCCCACCTGGAATGGGCCAGCTCCGGTGTGCCCAGCAGCACTGAGGCTTTTACTGGAATTATTGTGGCTTCCCCGGTGTGCCACAGCCTGGATCCCTGGCCTGGATCTCCACACCGTTCACAGTCTCTGTGTGCAGGTGACAGCAGTGTCACCTGTGTGCCAGGGCATTGTGGATTGAGGCCCTGAATCCCAAAATCCCTTTCCTTTCCCAAAGGAAAGCCCCGTCAAGCTCCTTCACACCCACCCTGGAGAAAATTATCTTTATAAAGAAAACATAAGGATGAGAGAATGATCTTTATGAGGAAAACACACAAAATGTTGGGAAATGAATCCCTGGGGACAGGTGGGCACAGCTGAGGGGGCAGGAGGGGTCCATCCCCCCCGTGCTTCTCCTGAAGATCCCAACTTCACCAAACCTCCCTCTTTTTGTCCTTTCAGGGCTCGGATCTGAGGGTTGGGAAGATCAAAGGGAAGGTCCTGACAAGTGAGTGCAGACCCCAAATGAGGGGACGGGGTCTCAGCCAGCTGGGATGAGGGGGTGGCAGCGCTGGCTGGGGTGGGCACACCAGGACACGAGGGAGGGACACAAGGGGGGGACACAAGGAGCTCCCTAGGGCACAGCTGGGCACTGTCTGAAACAGGAGCCATTTTTTCTCTTATTTTTTCTAGAGGCAAAAGTGGTTTAAAAACTCCCTGGCAGTTGGAAAGGCTCCAAACCAGTGCAAAAAGAGGGGGGATGGATAAAACCTGAAAGAAAAAAACACAAGATAAAAGCGGGTGAATCCCAACAACTCCTGTGATGTTGCAGGAACAAAGACTCAGCTCAAAATGGGCCAGACAGGGCTCGGGGATGTCACAGCCCAGGGGAGAGGGGCTGGGGGCTCACCTGGCTGCAGGTGACAGCCCTGGAGGAGCTGCAGCCTCCTGTCCCTTGGTGTCACATCCCCCTGTCCCTGATGGGGTGGCTGTGCCATGCCTCGGGGGTGCTGTGCATCCCATGGGTGTCCCTCTCCCAGGGACAATCTGCCCTCCCTGAGCCAGCTGCAGGCCCCACATCTGGGCAGCTGTGCCCAGCTCCCTCCCGGCCTGGGGCACAGTGCAGACCCCAAAACCCCCTGGGCAGCCCAAGGGGTGCCAGCCCTGCCCTGGCGGGGGTCTAAGGGCATATCCCCTGCCCAGGGGGAGGCTGCACCCAGCAGGGAGGGTGCAGACACGGGCAGGGGGATGGAGGAGAGGTCAGAGGAGAGGTCGGGGTGCTCCAGGATGGGGTGAGGGGCTCTTGTGGTGGCCACTCTGCCCACGGAACCGCTGAGCTGATGCGTGGTGAGGGGTCACAGCACAGGGAGCCGGGTGGGAGGGCTGATCCCTGCCCGGAGGAGGGCGATGGGTGGCCGATTCCAGTTGGAATTTCGGCTCAGGGGGACGCTCAGCCCTTCTCTTCCTCACCCCAGGCTACAGCCGGCCCAAGCCCCCGCGCTACAGCGGCTACCACCGCTACCAGTTCCGCCTGTACCGGCAGCCGGCACACGAGGCCATCGTCCTGAGCTCCGAGGACCAGGACTCGCTGGGTGAGGACCCTCCGTGCCCCCCACCCCGGCCCCGAGGGGCCTTCCCGCGGCTGTGGATACCGCAGAGAGCCCCGGCAGCCTGGGGATGCGAAGGGATCCTGAGGAGGGGACGTGGGTGAGGTGTTAAAGCCTCGCCAGGCTGCAGGAATCCTCGGGAGAAGCCCGGTGACGGCCGGGCTAGCGGGATCGGGAGCGGGGAGAGGTGCGGGCTGTGCGAGGCTGCCCTCGCTGGCGCATCCCCCCGGCCCGGGCCGCGGGGTTGCATCACCGGCACCCGGAGCGGGAGGAGGATAAGGATCAGCCGCGGAGAAGGTTTAGCAAGGGATTGCTCAAACCGGGCTGACACAACGCCCGCCAACTCCCAGCTCCGCGGCTCCTCCCAAAATCTTTCACGGAAGGGATGGAGCAGCCGAGACCCCCTCCCCGAGGTGCCCAGGGCGCTGTTCCTGCTGCTCCATCCCGGGGCACGGGGCAGCCCGCGGGACCCCGGGATGGGCAGGGATCCATCCCGCCCGGTGCCAGGCTCGGGCTCCTCCCTGCCCTGCCTGGAACTCGGGGCTCTGTGGCTCACAAGGGAAATTTCAAAACTTTCCCAGCTGGGACCACATGAGCAGGGCTGGACGGGCAGGTCAGGTCGGTGCGTCTGGGCTGCGCTGCCTGACTCACCCCGCGCCTGGCAGCCCGCAGAGCACCGGGCTGGCTCCGGGGGGCTCTGAGACAACCCCTGAACCCCCCCGGCACCGAGCCCCCATGGCCAGAGCGGGATGAGGCTGCCGCGAGTCCCCCTGCAGGTTCTCCCTGCCCTCGGCTTTGTTTTCTGGCTCATTAGCTCCGCTTCTTAATGACACCGCTGCTGTCACCCGCTGCCAGCGGAGCCAGCTCCTCGCTCCGCTCGGGGGAGAGGGCTCCGAGCTGTCCCCACATTCCCACCGCAGCATCCCGGGGCTGGGAAGGGGCGCAGTGACACCCACCAAGGGGCTTTCTCCAGATAAATCCTCCTTTGAGCAGGGTAGGCGGCTCCAGCCCCCCAAATTTCACCCCCCGGGGAAGGTCCCCCGGCACCCCGCTGTCCCCGAGATGGGCCGGGCATCCCTGTCTCCCTCCCGTCTGTGTTTCCCAGCCCTTCCTGGGGATATCCAGTGGATATTGAGAATCGCAGGCAGCAGAGGGGCTCTCTGATTAAGGACTTGGTTGCAGGTTGTTTTTAACCATTTCACTGCTGCCTCACGTCCTTGGTCTGGCCTGGGGATGCTGCTGGGTTGAGACACCGGCAGCCCATCGTCTTCACTCCCAGGAAATGAGCCCTAAGAGCAGCCAGAAGATGAGATTTTGATGTCTCAGGGGTTTTAAATGAATCCATCCCCGAGGCAGTGGATACATCCCGCCCTGCTGTGCAAAGGCAGCACTCAGGGGAGAGGAGCAGACACCTTTGGCAGAAGGTGGGAACGAGGAGGGGGCGACCCCAATCCCAGAGGATCAGGGCTGAGAACCCAGGCCGGGCTCTGCCTGCTCCTCTCCTGCAGCAGAAGTGAGGCAGCTTCTCCCGGTGATGCCAGAGGCACAGTTCACATCCTTGCTCACAATTCCCCATCTTGCTTGGCCTCGGATGAACCCCTGCTTGCTGCTCTTACTCTGTCCTACATCTGGTGACAGCCACATCTCTGTGTCACCAAGGATGGGGACAAGATCCTCACCAGCCCTGGACAGGGACGTGTCCTGCCCAGGCCCAGGGAGCGGCGCTGGCCCATCCCAGCCTCGGGATGGATCCGGCCCCCGGTGCTGCATCCCTGTGCCCCTCTGCCAGCCCTTCCCCCGGATTGTTTCTGCTCAGCTCCCAGAAAAATTCCCTGCTGGCACGGGATGTGTTCTGGAGGCCAGACCGGGTAAGGTCGAGGGCCAAGCGTGGCCGAGCCGGGGGAGGTGACAGCGCCAGGCGGGATGGCAGGAGCTCGGCCGCAGCCTCCAGAAGAGGGCACTAAACCAGGCCCTGCCCGCGTCGCCTGTCCCTGCTCCTGGGAAAGATCCCTGGGAATTCAAAACGCGAGGGGACATGGCGAGGGCGGAAAACAAACCCCAGTTTCTTGTCCCTCCTCGCCTGGCTGTGCCGGGACATCTCACGGTGGCTCCAGCGCCAGCCCTGCCCTGGGGTGTCCCCGTTGGGGTGGCACTGGCGGGCACAGGTCAGGGGCTGGAAGGGCTGCAGGACCTGGACACGTCCCCCTGTCACTCGTGGCAGTGTGGAAATCGGTTGTTTAGGGCCGAGGTGTTCCTCCGGGGTGGCTCTTGAGCAAAAATTTTATTTCATCAGGAAAAAAAACAACACCTTGATCCTTCCCCGTGAGTGTTTCTGATCAATCTCGGCACCAGCCGGCTCCCTGTGACCTCAGGCAAACAACTCAGAGCCTCGGTTTCTGCTCTGGAGTCTGATTCACTTCAGTTTTTTGGCTGTGCCACTGAATTGTCACCGAGCTCTGGCTCTGTCCCCGCTCGGGACCGAAGGTGGGGACGTTTGGGGTGTCCCCAGGCTCTTCCTGCCGCTCTCCCCACCTCCCTCGCAGCCAGGAGTGTTAGAAGCCGTGGTTGTGTTTTGGGGAGATGCAAGATAACGATCTGTGGTCGGTGAAATGTCTCAGCCACTGTCACATCCCGAGGCGGCGGCGCTCACCACGGGCCCTCCATCCACGGAAAATCCCCCAGCAGGGGAATTCAGGCACCCACCAGGCCCTGGGTGTCGTGCTGGGGAGTTAAAGTTCCCCTCACTGCTTTCATCAAGGGGGATCTTTAATTAACACAAAATCTTGGGGCTTAATTGCCTGAGTTCATCCCTCTGCTTCCACCTTTTCCCATCAGCTCCGGCATTCCCAAAGCCCCTCCTGCCCCGGGAAGTTGTTTTACAACCAGGAATGGATTTTTTTTCCCCTGGCAGAAATTTTGCCTCCAGGAAGCACCAAATCCTTTGGGGAGCAGGGCCAGGGGTGAGCCCGGCCTGTGGCTCGGTCCCTCTCCAGCGCCAGCTCCGGATCGGGGCTCATTGACTCATGAGCCGACCTTGTGCGGCTCCAGCCCGATCCACCCAGCTGGAAAATCGGGTTGGACCGGGCCCCGGCGGGGAGGGAAAGGCTGCGGCTGGGCCGGGAGGCGGCCGAGGGCTGCGGGGAGAGCGCGGTGCCGGCCGCAGTCCCCGGGTGTCACTTAATGGTGACCAGAGGAGCCGCGGGCCTCCCGCCCACCTCCGCTGGGACATCATTAATCTTGGCAGAG
>VXBR01007467.1:13660-35166 GCA_013400215.1 Cisticola juncidis | reverse complement strand
CTGTTCTTTTTTGCGGTGGGAGCCATTCCCTGTGTCCTGTCCCTCCATCCCTTGTCCCTCTCCAGCTCTCCTGGAGCCCCTCAGGCTCTGAGCTGCTCCGTATCCGTTCAGCAGCGACGCCTTTTGCTTATTGCACAGAAACGGGCGAATCTGACAGCAAAAAAGGCACAGAAACCCTGAATATTCGCAGGTATTCCGCAGCCAAACCCTGCAGCTTTTGGAGGAATTGGTTGCTGAGCAGATCCTCCTAAACACAGAGAGACAACGATAAAGGAATGACACCCCAGCCGTTTCAAAGGGGGGAGGGCATTTTTTTTTTTTTTGAGTCGAGCCCGACCCTGCACTGTTTGCAACCAAAACAATTCACACCTAAGGCCTATAAATAGAGTGCAATAGTCCCTGGGTATTTTAGCAGCCGGAACAGGCTCGGGGATGCAGGCTGAGCTTTACTATGAGCTGCTGACCTGACCTGCAGGGCGCCAGCTGCCCCGATCCCAACGCCAGGCACAAGAAGTGTGAGCTGCCCCCACACTGCTCCCTGGCTTGTTCTCTCCAGAGCCCAATTTTAGCAGCACGAAAAGGGAGCTGGAGCTCCGGGGAGGGGATTTTTTGGGAGCTGGGAGGGAGAGGGAGCCCAGCTCGCATCCCCCGGATGGTGGGAGAGGATGGTGAGGACAGCTGGGCGCTGGGATGGGGCTGGAATGTGCTGGGCACTGCCTAAGCTCACATCGGGCTGCTGGAGTTCAAAAGCCCAAAAAGGTGTTTAAAAAAAGGAGATTTTAAGAAAATCCACCTCCATCTTTAACCCCCAAGCTTTTAACAGCGATTCTGCTCAAAAAACAAAACGTCCCCGTTAAACGTGGTGGTGCATCAAGCCTGGGATTGAAATCCCAGGGCCAGCAGGGAGAATTGGAACAAACCTTTGGATCCTTCTAGTCCTGGCTGCTCCCAGCCCTCTGCATTTCCTTAATAGCACAGGAGCTTGACAACACAACTGAACCCAGCGCTGATCCCATGACAACAAACGCGCACGGATTTACTCTTGGCTGGTCAATTGAAATCCATTTGCTTCTCTGGTTGACGAGGTGTGGAATGAATGTTTTAAGTGTGTTAAAACAGTCAGCATGGGAAGAAAGTTCCTTAAAATATCTCCTATCGCTGGAGGTTTGCTGCCAGCTAGCAAGTAGGAGGGAGCAGGCACTGAGGTAGCATGGGGAGAAGGCTGGGCTGGAGCTCTGAGCTGGGAGCTCAGGGTTCCCCTCCCTTCTAGAGGTGTCTCAGTTGCTCCAGCCCTGGAATTTCATGGGAAGGAGCTGTGGTAGGGGTAAGGAGTGTGGGGAGGGGGTGAATTGTGGATATGGGAGGGCTCACTGGTGGTTTGGGGGGAATTTCACCATCCTGGTGAGGATGAGGAAGGAGGAAGCAGCCAGGCCCACCTCAGGGTCCTTAGCAGGGCTGGAGGAGAAGCAGTTCCCCTCATTTTTGGGAACAAAGCTCGTCCCCCAGCACTGAGCCATGCTGGGTTGTGACCTCCCTGCTTTTGCAGCATTCCCATTTATCCCATCACCTCCCAGTCCATGTGGTGGAGACATCCTTGCCTCAAACTGAACCTGTTTGGTGCCAGCTCCAAGAGAGTGTGGGGCTCAAAAACCCCAAAATTTCCTTTAATTTTGAGGTGTAACTCCCATTAAAGCTGCAGCTTGTGCTGGGCTCAGCCTGGCATTTCCCTGCACACTCCAGGCTGCCCTGCAGTCCCCTGGAGCTGATTTCCATCTCCTTTTTCCACAGGTGGAGAGAGACTTTGAAAGGGAATATGGGAAGCTGCAGCAGTGAGTATCAACCACACTGGTCAGACAGGACCGGCCGCGTGCTTCCCTCCTCTCACTGCATCTTCCCAGGGGATTTTAGCCAGGGATGCTCTTCCCAGTGAGCAAATCCCTCTCTGCCCTGTAATTTCCAATCCTTCTGAGCGTTCAAAGGTATCAGAAGTATTTGCAATGGGATTGCAGATTCTGGCAGCTTTAAAAAAAAATAAAATTGTAAAATTGCCAGAAAACTGCGGGGTCCCCTGAGAGCCCAGCAGCTCAGAGGACCAGGAGTGGCTTTGCCATCCTGCCTGTGTCACAGGAGCTCACAGGGATCATCTGCAAGCATTTGGCTTTGCCATTTGTGCTAAGTGTGAGAAGTTTCAGGAAATATGTGAACTATGAATAAGAGATCACCAACTTGAAAAGGTTAAAAACCATCTGAAAACAACCCGAAAAGGGTTGAGCTGCACTGAACTTCATCGAGCCTTGCCTGGATATTTTTATCTCCCACCAGAAGCCAGCATATTCAGCCCGTAAATGATTTGTTGCACGTATGATACACTCGGGTTCCTTTCTTTCCAAGATTCCGACTTTGCCTTCTTTCTCCCATCTTTCAGATTGGAAGATCAGACCAAAAAACTTCAGAAGGATATGAAGAAAAGCACAGATGCAGATTTGGGTAAGTGACTGGAGGATACATAGACTGTGAACTTGGCCACAGGGAGATGAAGTGACTTTTCTCGAGATCACATGAGTAATGTGTGACAAGTCTGGAAAACAAATCCAGAGCTCAGTCCCACTCAGTTTGCTTAGTTACAAGGCCATCTGCGAGAGGGCTGCGAGCAGCAGCTCAGCCCAGGGAACACAGGGAGGGCTCAGCCCCTTCTCCTGAGCTCTGTGGCCTTGGACAAGTCCCTTTCTTTTCTTTGCCTCAGTTTCTGCCACTGGAAAAAAAATACAAAAAAAAACAAACAGGAGTTGTTATTCCAGGTCTGAGATTATCCAGCAGGAGCAGCTCCACTGAGCCAGCAGTGCTTTTTCACCTCCTTCAGGCGTCCTTTCCCCTCCTCCAGCCCCTCTCTGGAGCCCCAGGAGGGTCTGGGGGGTCTGCAGGGCACAGCTGGGCACAGCTGGGCACAGCTGGGCACAGCTGGCCGTGTTTCCTGTGGGAAATGCTGGCCTGGCAGCTCTCCTTGGGGAGGAATTCCTCATTCCCTCGCTGGCTGCTTGTTTTGGCTTCCCCTCGTGGCAGTGGGCGATGGAGGAAGCAATAAACAGCTCTGCCTGCACGTTTGGGGTGACATCTGCCTTGTCCCATGTCCCACTCCCTTCACATCCCTCTGCTGGCATCTGCTGTGCCCAGAGGGGGATCCTGTGCAGAGGGGACTGGATTTGGGATCCTGGAGATTGAGCTGAGCAGGGCAGGGGCCTGTTCCAAACCCAGGTGGTTTTTCCCAGTGTGTGGTTTTTGGAGCAGTCCCTGCTTGGCCCCCACAGCTCAGGAGCCAGGCCAGAGGCACCAGCACAGACTGGTGTGGGCTGCACTGGGCCAGCACCACCCCTGGGATCGGGGTCACAGAGGACCAGGGCAGCAGGGAGGAGGCAAATGTGGGGTTTTCCACGATCCCTCTCTCACCTGTGTGTGTGTGTGTGGATTCTGCCTGACACAGACACAGATCCAGGCTCTGCCCGAGCTCTCCCACTCTTCCCAGCTTTGGGAGAGGGGTGGGAAAAGTGTCAGACAGCCAGGGCTCTTTTTTAGGGTGAAAAGTGCCCTTTCCAAGGACGCTGGTCATTGTCAGGGATCCTTGGTAAGTTTTTCCTTGTTAAGGATTCCCCTCCCCTCCCTTGCAGTGGGCGTTGTTTATATGGAGCATTTCAAGTCCCAGAGGAGCTGTGGGAGGACTTTCTTTTTCCGTTCTGTTACATGGCAGAGTCACAAATGAGCCTTGGCCAGAGCCAGGAAGATCTGATTTCTCATTTAAAGGCTTGAAATGATGAGTGGAGGGAGAGGGACTGCACACAGCCTGCTGAGGGAGGGCTGGAGGAAAGGGAGGTGGATCAGATCAAGGGTGGCTCCCCTCACCTGGCAGTGCCCATTCCCAACATCCAGCCCCAAATCCAGTGAGGATGGCAGAGTTTTGTCCTCCTGCCTCACTCCTCCAGGCTCAGGGGGTTGGTTCTGCACTGCCTGCAAACACTGCCTGGCAAAGTGGGACTGGTGGCTCGAGTCTCCACCTTCTTCCCAAAAAGCTCAGCTCAGAACGAGGGCGAATCCTGCATGGAAATCTCCCAGAGGCTCTCCCAGCAAGCAGGGAATGGGCTGTGAGCAGCACTCCCTGTCCCGTGGCTGGAGATCTCCCCTTCCCCACCCTCTCCCCAAACACAAAACAGGATCTGGAGGAGCAGGAGGATGTTCTTTAACTGGAGGTAAAAGCTCTCCTCTGGAATGAGGTGATGCACGGGATTCCCGAGGCTCAGGTTTGCTCTCTGGCTGTTCTGGACTCTAAAATCTGAAATTCCTTTAATTGGAGCTGCATCTCATGTGTTTAATGAGCAAAGGAGCAGTGCAGACCCTCCTGAAGGCCACCCTGAGGGACAGGCAGTCCCTTCTCCTTCTCCTTCTCCTTCTCCTTCTCCTTCTCCTTCTCCTTCTCCTTCTCCTTCTCCTTCTCCTTCTCCTTCTCCTTCTCCTTCTCCTTCTCCTTCTCCTTCTCCTTCTCCTTCTCCTTCTCCTTCTCCTTCTCCTTCTCCTTCTCCTTCTCCTTTTCTCCTCTCTCCTCTCCCCCCTGCCCTGGGACTCTCAGACCCCACTTTTCAGCCTTCTACAGGTGGTGCAGAGGAAATTCCTGACCCAAATTCCCCCTGGACATGCCCAAGCCCCCCAAGTTCCCAACCTCCCAGCGTGACCCTGCCCCTCCCTCCCTCCAGTTCCCTTCCAGTCCTTTCCTGTGAAGGATCCTTCATTTTCCATCCAGCCAAAGGAGTTCTGCCATTCTCAACTCCGGCCTTTCTGGCACAAATCCCTCCTCAGATGTGGTCACACATATGGATTATATCCCATCTGTTTAAAGGTTTAAGTGCCTAAAGCCTTCATGTTTGGATAATGGATGGATACGGGAGCTTTGTTATTCCGGGGCGAGAGGCTCGTTCTGCTCTGAGCTCCCAGCTCTGCAGCCTCTCAGCTCTCTCTGTTATAATTGTGTGTAACCTTTAAATCACAGTGTTTAACCCCTTGATTTATGATCTTAAGCCCCATTATTCAGACGATTTTAACTTTTAATATCTAAGGGAGTCTTTCCAAAGCTCCTCCACAGCACGGCTCAAGCATCTGGCTTTGTGATCTCCAACTGGAATAACTTCCAGCACTGAGGAAAAAGAACATTTTTTTTAGTACCTCTTTTTTTTTAGTCTATTTTATCCCTGTTTATATTTATGCTTTCCTTTTTATTAGTCTTTTTTTCCACTCTGTACCTTCCCTAATTCCCTGTTCATTTGTGTGGTGGTTCTGTCATTGAATTTTCCCTTTGCAGACCGAGTGTTTGGATAAAGAGGGACGTGGCTGATGGAAAACAAGCAGAGTGCTCAGTCAGAGCATGACCTGGTGCTTCTGCATTTCTTGGTGGCACTCCCAGGGCCTGTGGGGACTTCATATCCCTCCTGGCTCTTTCTCTACAGGCACAAAATTTAGATTATTGAGGGGAAAACGCTTAACTTGTGTCCCTGCTCTTTGTGTTTGGAGAAGGAAAGAGAAACCTTTTCTCCCAGCCCTGTCAGTCTGGTCCTTTCCCACTAAATCCACTTCAAACACTTGTTTTTTTTTGTAAAGCTATTTGAAAGATTTAATGGACTGTGATTTTTTCTCCTCATGGAAGAGCTGTAGTGAGGCTGAGAGTGACACTTAATAGTCTGTCGAGAGAAGATGTATAAAAACCCCCATCTCTGGGGTTTTTTTAAGAGAACAGTGCTTTTGTTAGTCTGGGATTATTTCTGGCAGCATCACAAGCCTCACATTGGAGTGGCTGAGATTAACTTATATAAAAACACTTCTCTGGGTGTTTACATGAATGAATTTGGTGCCTTTCCTCGCTTTTCTCTCAGTGAGCATCTCCCAGGAAGGTTCTGCTGAGCCCTCCTGGCTGGCTCAGCTCCCTGATTTCTGCCTGGCAGGGGGAATTGTGACCCTCTCTGGTTTCTTTTCCATCAGCCATGTCCAAGTCTGCTGTGAAGATCTCCTCAGACCTGCTGTCCAACCCCCTGTGTGAGCAGGAGCCCTCCTTCCTCGAGATGGTCACAGCCTTTGACACAGCCATGAAGAGGATGGACTCCTTCAACCAGGAGAAGGTGGATTGGGAAATGGGAGCACTGGGAGTGTCCTGGAATCGTGGAATGGTGGGAATGTCGTGGAATTGTGGAGTGGTTGGGGTTGGGAGGGGTTTGAACCCAGCCCATCCCACCCCTGCCACTGTCCCAGGGTGCCCCAACCCAGCCCTGGACACTTCCAGGGATCCAGGGGCAGCCACAGCTCCTCTGGGAATTCCATTTCAACCCCATCCCATCCTCCCAGGGTGCTCCAAACCGGCCCTGGACACTGCCAGGGATACAGGGGCAGCCACAGCTCCTCTGGGAATTCCACAGGGAAGGATTCCTTCCCAAAATCCCACCCATCCCTGCCCTCTGGGCATGGCCACCCCTGTGTGCTGTCACTCCCTGCTTGTCCAGAATCCTCCTGTCTCACCTCTTCCCCTTTATCACCATCCCTGACACTTTTCCCTCTCAAGTTTCTCAAATCTCGCTCTTCTGGCTGGGATTTCAGCTCCCCTGGGAGAAATTCCCTCTCTTTTGGCTGAAGGACGTGGTGGTTGTGCTCAGAATCCCTCCCCATCCTGTGGTGGGCTCCAGACAAACCCATCCTTGTGCAAATGGGATTTTCCAGCAAACCCATCCTTGTGCAAATGGGATTTTCCTACAATCCTGACCTGCAGTCCTCCCTTTTTTTGCTTTCCACAGGTGAATCAGATCCAGAAGACAGTCATAGAGCCTTTGAAAAAGTGAGTACCAACCACCATCTCCTGGGGTGTGTCCTCATCCTGAGTTATTATTATTATAAAAATAATAATTTTAACCATTTTGGCCGCTTGGATCCACTGCTGTCTTCACCTGTAGCATAAAGAACTCCTGAGATATAAAATCATGGAGTGTTCTGGGCTGGAAGAGACCCCCAAAAGATGAATAATTCAACTTTCTCTCTGTTTATGTGTTGGTTTTTATCAGCTCTTCACTCCAGCAAAGAAACAAAACCACCTGGAGATCATCCTGGGGGGTCAGAAATTGGCTGGTTGAGCAAAAGTTTCTTTCATTTGGAAATTTTCCTAAATAAAAAAGGAGAAAGCTCCTGCATGTTTATAAATAATATTTGCATGCAAAGAAGGAGGAGAGGTTGCAGAGCCTTTGTAGCCAGAGAGGCTGGAAATGAGGGGGAAACACCCAAATCCCACAGTTTTGTCAGTCTGGCCTGCAAAATTTCCACCTTTTCCAGGGTGTACCCCCAAACCTTCCAGGATAACTCAATCCTCTCCCAAATATCCCCTTAAATCCCAAGATTTGCTGTTTTGTTACAGGAACAGAGCCAGCGAGCAAAAATAAAATGAAATTACTTTAATATGACAGTAAGTGTTGCAAATTGCTGAATAACAATTTCAGTTTAGCTTTGACACACAGAGGGGTTGTCGTGGTTTAGGTTTTGGGTTTTTATTTTCCCTGAAGTTGTTGTTTCTGCCCAAATCTGAAAGTAAAATCTCATGGATCACTTAACACCTGAGGTTACAGCATGTTCCTGTCTGGGGGATGTTTGGTGACTCAAGTTTTACCTTGGTCTTCTATCCACAACCTGAAATTCCTGCTTATTTAAGGGAAAAAAATAAGAAGAAAGAAAGAAAAAGGAAAAAAAATCCCAGCCTTTTGCTGTGGAATTGTGTTGCTTATTATCTAGATTGTCCTCATGAAAGATACATTAACTTTTTCTTCCAGCATTCTGTTAAAATTGGAAGAACTTGTGTTTCTGAGATATTCTTGGTTTTTTTTTTTTTCCCACTCAGCTTGTGTTAGTTGGTGAAATGAAAGACAGTCCCTTCCCCTGCAAACCTGCCTGGGGTTTGAAATCCTGGGGTGGTGAATTCAGGACAATAAAATTGCCCATTTCCATTTCCATTTGCCCTGGGGAGGGCTGGAGCCGTGGCCAAAACCTCCCCAATTTTGGGAACAGGGACCTGCTCCAGGTCAGAGGATGGGACCAGGGCAGGGTCCAGGACATCCCCACAGCCAAACTTCCCCCAATTTTAGGGAGAGCAGGGAATGAGAGAGGAAAAGGCTCCAGGGAGACCTCAGAGTACTAAAGGGGCTCCAGGAGGGCTGGAGGGGGACAAGGATGGAGGGACAGGACACAGGGAATGGCTCCCACTGCAGAGGGCAGGGCTGGGTGGGATTTTGGGAAGGAATTCCTGGCTGGGAGGGCGGGGAGGGGCTGGGCTGGGATTCCCTGAGGATGCCCCATTTCTGGAAGGGTCCAAGGCGGGTTTGGAGCACCCTGGGGCAGTGGAAGGGGCTGGATGATCCCACCCACCCCATTCCCAGTCTCCCTGAACTGGGACACTGCCCAGCCCTCAGCTCAACACCAGGGTGTTCACTGCGACCTCCTGGCTGCTCTCCAGCCTCACCAATTCCCTCCAACTTCCCGAATTTCCACTGGCCTAGAAGATGAGAGGGTTTTTTTCCCTTTTCCTGCCCTTTGGCACCTGCAAAGCTTCACCCTGCGTGCCTTTAACCAGCTTAAGTTCTGTGCTGGGGAAAGCTCCATCCTCACTCTGAGAACAAAAACTCCTTCCCTTCCCTCCTTCTTCCCTTTGTAGGTGCATCCCTGGCCAGGAACATTTCTGAGGAGCCCAAGGGTCCATTTTGAGGCTAATGAGATGCAGGAGAGAAATGCAGAGCTTGCACCTCCCTCCCCTTGTCCTGCTGGCAGATAAAGCCCAGTGCTGGTTCTGGCAGAAAAGTTCCAGATTAATGAAAGCTGCCTTGAGGAGCCCTTCTTATTTCCAGTTAGGTTTTCCTTCCCCTCGCCCAGGCAGCTCTCCCAAGCCTCTCCCAACTTTGCTCTGACCTAGAAAAAAAAAAGAGGCTTTTTAATTTTTTTTTTCTTTTTTTTTGCTCCGACAGCTGCACTGTATTACATCTTCACTGGTGGTCTTTTATAGTTTATTAGCCAAAGAAACAGATAAGTATAACCCAGACAATTATCATTAGTGGTAATATGTTGTAATCAGAGGCACATGGGCAGTAAAATCTCCATTCAGTTGTCCAGGGGTTGGAGTTTCCAGGCAAATATTGAGGAATTAGTTAAACCACGTTGAAAAAAAGCAGTTGTAGATTTAGTGGGGGGGTGGAGGCTTTATTGTTTCAATCCTTCTGCTTCTGGGCTCGTAGGGTTATTCACAATTTGGCTCTTTGAGCCCCAAGAACCCTTTGGCTGGGAATGACTCATTTATTTTCAGGGAAAGAGCAAAGCTCCAGTGAGAATTTTGCATTTTTCAGGGGATGGGTTGGGCGAGGGCAGGAGGGATGGGCTCCTCTTTGGGAGCTGCCTGTGGAATCTCACACCAGAGCAGCAGACCTGGGGCAAAAGGGGACAAAAGCTGCTCTGGACTTTGCTCTCCCAGTTCCTCCCAGTCAAGGCAGGGTCAGGGATTGGAGATGGAGTCTTAATGTCCCATATTGTGAGTCCTTATCTAAGGAAGGAAGCGGCTTAAAGGAGCCAGGTGGTTTGGAAATCCTGGGATTTAGGGCCTTTCCAGGGCCACAGGTCTCAGTTTAACCGGCTCTGTCTGACCCTGTCAGAGCAAGGGGTGGCCTGGTCACCTTGGCCTGGTGCCATTCCCTTGGAGCATTGTCCTGTTCCCAAAATTTGAGAGGTTTTGGCCATGGGAATGTCATGGTCACCTTGGCCTGGTGCCATTCCCTTGGAGCATTGTCCTGTTCCCAAAATTTGAGAGGTTTTGGTCATGGGAATGTCATGGTCACCTTGGCCTGGTGCCATTCCCTTGGAGCATTGTCCTGTTCCCAAAATTTGAGAAGTTTTGGGGATGTCCTGGTCACCCTCTCATGGTACCAACCCTTTGATTTGGAGCAGGTTCCTGCTCCCAAAACTGGAGAATTTTTGGCCATGGGGATGTCCTGGTCACCCTGGCACAGGGTCACCCCACTGGAGCATTGTCCTTGTCCCAGAATTTGAGCAGTTTTGGCCATGGGATATTCTGGTCACCCTGGCACAGGGTCACCCCACTGGAGCATTGTCATTGTCCCAAAATTGGGGAGGTTTGGCATTGGGAATGCCACTGTCACCCTGGCATAGCACAGTCCCTTTGATTTGGGGCATTGTCCTGCTCCCAAAATTGGAATATTGGCCACGGGGATGTCCTGGTCACCCTGGCTTTGGCAGGGGTGACACAGAGGGCGCTGCCACCGAGGTGCCACCGCTCAGGGGTGGCTGTCAGGCCTGTGGGACATCCCAGAGGAGCAATCCAGGAGCAGGGAGGGATGAATCCCACCAGAGCTGAGTGTCACCAACGCCTGCCAGTGATAGCCAGGAGGGAGATCCCTCCCTCCCTCCCTCCCACCACCCCAGGGTCCCTGGATCTGCCAGGAGAAGGAGCCAGGGCTGGCCAGGAGCAGCTCCAGGGGTGCCACCGGAAGCAGGAAAAGCGGATTTCATGTCCTTAACGAGCCCCTAATGAGGATTTGGAGCAGCCACATGGCCCCTAATCCTCCACACCACTTCCTCATCCATCCCTGCACCTTTTCCCTGCAGGAGGAAGGGCTGGGTTTGATTTCCCCCTTCCTGGTGGGTGGATGGGCCCCCACGGATGTGTGGGCACGAGCTGAGGAATGGCAGGAATCCCCCTCCATCTCCAGCCTCTCCTGAGCCTCTCCAAACTCCCCTCACCTCATCCTCTGCTGCTTTCTTTGGCATTTGGTGCTTCCCAGCTCTGTCCTTCGTTTTTTTTTTTTCACCTGTCCATCACCAGCTGTAAATCTTGTCCTCTTCCTTTTGGTTTCTTATCCAGGATATCATCCCAAAAATAATGCCCTAGGGAAGAGCCACAGGTCCAGCTCACAGGCTGCCAATGAGGGTGTTTGAGATGCTTGAAAACAAGGAGAATTCATAGTTTTACCATTATTATTCCTTGTGCCAAAGCTCCAGCACCCCTTTCCCACTAAAACTGGGGCCTGGAGGAAGCAGTGGGATGAGAATTTGGGATGGAGAGGGTGAGAAGACAGAGAGGTGACAGAACATTCCCTCCCCTTGAGCATCCCCACCATCCCCAGGGTGAGAGATGGGAAGGAATTTCCAATTTCAATTTCCAATTTCCAAGCCCTGGATTTGTCAGCTGGGCTGAGCAGGATGGATCCTGAGTAACACCAGGGATCCTGAGCCACTCTCATCTCCCCTGGCAGGGTCTCTGCCACCCCATCCTTGAATTATGGGGAGCTGGAGGGAGGCTGGCATTGGGAACAGGGTTTGGAATGCAGGGAAGAGGCTGATTTCGATGTTTTTTCCAGGGATAACCTGTCAGTTCCCCCTCTCCCCCAGAGCCACGGGCAGAGGAATTTGTATTTTCTTTTTGTTATCCCTTCGTCTCTCCCCTCACCTGCTCCTCCTAAGCTGCCTGGGCTGTAATCCCCTCTCAGCAGCCTTCCCTAAAAAGTGACAGGGAGCAACAGCAGCTTATTCCTCAAGCTGCTTTCGTGGCAGGGCTCTAATACCCCGTGTGCTGTTTTACCTTCACTTTGCCACCATTCCCACCAAATTTCCTTTGGAATCAGCTTTGATTTTCTTGGATTTGTGTTTAAACAAGGAACTCTTGGGTTACAGAGGGTGGTGGGGGGATTTGGGAGTGGTTTTGGATGTCAGACTCCTTCATTCCCTGTGGAGGAGCATAGGGAGGAGGATGGTGGTGGGATTATTGATAATATTGGATATTGGGAATATCTTTTTCGTGGTAAAATTTGTCAAACCCTGGCACAGTCTGCACTCTGGAAGTGCTCAAAAAAATGTGTGGATGTGGCACTTTGTGGGGGACAGGGCTTGGAACACGGTAGGACAGTGGAAGGTGTCCCTGCCCATGGCAGGGGGGTGGAACAGGGGATTTAAGGTCCCTCCCACCCCAGCCAGTGTGGGATTCCAGGATTCCCAGTGCCCAGTGGAGCTCAGGACACTCCGAGCCGGGCTCTGGGAAATGCAGCGTATAATCTATGCATTAAAATCCTTGTGAGACAGGGGCTGCTGTGCCTACACAGCTCCAGCCTCTTCACATCCAGCCCTGTAGATATTTTTTAAAGCTCTGCCTGAGCACAGCGTCCTTCCATTACGGGCTGAGAAATTGCACCGAGTCGAGACCGGCAATAAAAAACGGGGAAAAAAAATCAAAATCGAGCCTTTTTTCCTTTTTCCTCCCTTTTTAAAAACCCAGATTTAACTTCAAAGTAAATGGAAGCTGTGTCTCTGCTGGTCTTGTCGCTGTTTTCTCCCAGGGGAGGGGTTGGCTCTTCCCTGAGGAGCAGGATTGGGGTGGAAGGGGCTGCTTGTGGCTCTGCTGGAGTCTCGTGGCTCTGTGCAGGCAGGAGCTCTGAAATGCCAGGGAAAGGCCAGGAGAACACCACAAACAGCTGGGTTTGGGTGCCAGTGGTTTGGGGACGCCTCAGGAAGGGTTTTCCGAGGTTTGCTGGATGTGGTGGCTCAGCAGGGAAGGGAGGATTTCGCAGCCTCCAGCCTGGAATCTCCTCTGACATTCCCAGCCTGGATTCCCACCTTGGAGCAGCTCAGCTCATCCCCAGGTCTTTATTCCCTGCTCTAGGTGTGAGGTTTTGTGTCCCCTATCAGGGACAGTACATAAAATAAACCAGGAAAGCCTCTGGGCTGATGGGATCCTCCTTCCATCATTAATAATTGGGAGGAATTCCTGTGACCTCGAGCTGCTGGCACTGTGTGTGTGCCACGTTGGGAAAGGGCATCCCACAGTGAGGAAAACCTGGCATAAAACACCCCTGGAAGTGCTCCAGGCCAGGCTGGGGTGGGCTTGGAACCTCCTGGGCCAGTGGAAAATGTCCCTGCCCCAGCTGGAGTGTCCTGAATGCTTTTCCAACCAAACCATTCCTGATTCCATGAACCCAAACGAGACCTCTCAACCCAGCCACCCCTTCCCACCCCTATTTCCCCTCTCTGGGCGGATTTTTTGGACTTCACAGAGAGATTGAAGAGGTTTGAGCAGCCCAGGAGCTGCTGGGGCCGTGCTGGAGCTGCTGCAGGCAGGACACAGCTCCCATTTAAATACAATGGGCTGGAGTGGGACGGTGCCCATAAAAAGCAAAGTCAGGGCAGAGCATCTGATCCGCCCCGGGCAGCTGCAGCAGCTCCCTGATGACTTTTCCAGGTTGTTCCTCATCCCCAATCTATTGCAACACAGGGAAAACATCATGGGGATGTGTATTTATATTTATATTTATATTTATATTTATATTTGTATGGATTTGTTCTGTGCCAGCCCCGGGGGATGTGCAGGACCGGGCAGGATTGAAGGATCAGCCTCTCGCCCGGGGATGCTCCACACAAACATTTGGATACAAATATTCCCATTTCTCCCGGCTCCTGGCGTTTGCCCTTTGGAGTCTGAGGCTCAGGGATGAAGGTTTTCCCCAGCACCCACCAGTGCAGCCCATCAGCACCCTCCAGAGCCAGCGGAAAATGGGATTTTAATGGGGCTGGAGCGGCTGGGAACACCCGTGGTTCCGCTTGAACCGTGGATTTAGGTCACATCCCAAGCAAATGACACTCCTCAAGTGACATCTGTGCCTTTTCTTTTTGCTAATGGCCCCCCAGTTTGATTTATATTCCTTTTTTTTTTCCCATTTTAAGTGGTGGGAAAGCTGTTTGTTCCCTCGTGGAAGTAAAATCCATCACTGGCTGCTCAGGCAAATTTTTTACCACCAATCCCTGGCCTCAACCCTCCAAAATCACCCTGGAGTTCATGAATATTAAATTATTATCTCCAGAGGGAGCATCACCTACTTGATTCCAACCCAGAGCCCTGGTATCCCCTGGGATAATTCGATTTTCTGGAATTAAGAGGCAGGAGCAACGTTCCAGTTCCTTCTTTTCCCTTTTCTGTCACATTCAAAAATACTCTCCATCAGATGTTCATGTTTCCTCAATTTGTAACACATTTTAATAATAGGAATCTTTCCCTTCGCCTGGATAAATTGTTGGATGCTGTGAACCCTTCTGGGGAGGGCTCAGGGCTCCTCTTCAGCTGGGTTTGCCACCCAAAAAGAGCAAAAATTTGCTGGAAAAAAAACCCCAAAAATTAATCAGAAAAAGCAAAAAGTTAACCCAAAAAAGCGCAAAAAAATTAGCCAAAAAAAGGGAAAAATATCAACCAAAAAGAGAAAAAAAAAAGCCCAAAAAGTGCAAAAGAACGAATGAAAAACAGCATAAAATAATATCCAAAAAGGAAAAAAAAAAGTGTAAAAAAATAATGCTGCAGTTAATATTTATTTTGCACTCATTATTTATTTTTCCTGGACTTTCATTTCAACTTCTCTGTCTCTTCTCTCCCTCTCCAACCACGAATTGGGGAAACACCACATTAATTAAGAATATTCAGAATTCTGGGATGGTTTGACTTGGAAAAATCCCACCCAGTGTCACTGCAGGGAACTTTCTGCTGGACCAGGGCTCTCCACAATCACCTCGGGTTCTCCATCCACCCAAAATATCCCATCCTGAGCCTTTCCCATGTTTTTTCCAGGTTCAGCAGTGTTTTCCCCAGCCTGAACATGGCAGTGAAGCGCCGGGAGCAGACGCTGCAGGACTACAAACGCCTCCAGTCCAAGGTGGAAAAATACGAGGAAAAGGAGAGGACTGGCCCTGTCCTGGCCAAGCTGCACCAGGTACTGGGACATCCCCAGAGCCACAGACCCGGCAGCATTCCCAGGAAAACTCGGGAAAAGCTTTTCCCCTTCTCTGGCATCCGTGCTGTGAGCAGAACATTTTGGGAGGATGCCTCTCATCTGTGTAAAAATCACATTTTTGACAGCACAGCGCTGGTTTGGAGCGCTGGGCGAAGGGAAGGAGAGCTTTTCCAAGAGAAAATGGAATTTTTTCCAAGAGAAAATGGAATTTTTTCCAAGAGGAGATGGAATCAGAGCTCTGGAGGCAGCGCTGGGGTCGGGGAACAGGGGGTTCCCCCCGGCCTCAGTGAGCAGCTGGATGGGGAAGGGAACAGCTCAGAGCATTTCCCAGCTCCCTGTTTGCCACCTGTTCCCAAAAAATTCGCCTTGGAAAATTGCAGTAATTGGTTAAGAGGAAGTTTTGCCAGGTTCTTTTTGCTCTCTCTCTCTCTCTCCCGAATTTTAGCGAGATCAGTGATGAGTTTGGTGGGTTTGGGGTTTTATTTTTTATAATCAAATCTTCCCCAGCGTTTTTCCCCAGCACGTGGCTTGATCCTCGCAGGAACAATTGATTCTCAGAGTCAAAGAAAATGTGTTTTTGTGATGAATTTCCCCCCCAAAAAATGAAGTTTTGTGTTAAAGAACAGCCTGAACAAAAGACACCTCTGGTTTAACTGTAAGCAGCTTATTTTGCTCAGCCTCAGCGACTAAAGCTGGGGCTGGAAAAATGGGAATTCTTTTGTCCTGGTGATTAAGCAGGGTTTAGTTATTTCATTTATTTTTCCCCCTTAATGAACTTTTGATCTAATTCTCCTCCCCAAAAAAAAAAAAATCTTAACCAAACACTGAGTTTAAACACCTATGGGAGGGAGCCTTGAGCAATCCTGAACCTGGAGTATCCAGAGGGTCTGGATTTGATGGGAAAGGGCCTCATCTCATCCAGGTATTTTTAATTATTGAGCTGCAAAAATTAAATTGTTTGCTCCAGGTTTTCTGCTCTTCTGCCCTGTATGAAGTCCATCCTGGGAGTTTTCCCTGTGAGTTCCATCCCAGGAGTTTTTCCCTGTGAACTCCATCCCAAGATTTCCCCCCATGAATTCCATCCCAGGAGTTTTTCCATGGACCCCATCCCAAGAGTTTCCCCCTCCAAACTCCATCCCAGGAGTTTCAACCCTCCCAATTTCCTGGCAAATGACGGATTTTCTCCTTTTCTGGGATGATTCCAGGTTTCCCAGCCTGGAGCCCAGTCCATGCCATGCCCCTGGCACGCTGTCCCTGTCCCCAGGGCTCCCCCTCCCTCTGGAATGGCTCTGGGATTAAGTGGCAGACTTGAACCAGTCTAAAGTTTCACTGCCCACCCCCTCCTGCCCTTTTCCACCATCCCAGAGACATTTCCCGTCCTCCCCACGCTCCGTGCAGAGGAGCCAGTCGGGTGCTCAGCTGAAGGTCACGGTGACATCCCGGAGTGACGCTCCTGGGAATGGCAGGGTGAGGGACATGGAGGTGGCCAGGGACATTCTCCAGCCTGACCAGCCCTGGGACTGGGTTTTGTCTGTGTTTTTATAAAGGAGAGAAGGCACAACTTCTCTGGGTGTCCTGTGGCTTTCCAGGGGCAGGGCATGGGTCCTACCAGGGTCCATTGGATGGTCCCATTAGGATCCGCTAACTGGTCACTTGGATCCCGCCAGGATCAATTAACTGGTCACTTGGATCCCACCAGGATCCATTGAGAGGTCACTTGGATCCCACCAGGATCAATTAACTGGTCACTTGGATCCCACCAGGATCCATTGAGAGGTCACTTGGATCCCACCAGGATCAATTAACAACTGGTCACTTGAGTCCCATCAGGTCCCATTGGATGGTCACTTGAGTCCCACCAAGTTCTATTAACTGGTCACTCGGATCCCACCAGGTTCCATTGGATGATCCCATCAGGATCCATTAATTGGTCACTTGAATCCCACCAGGATCCTTTAATTGGTCACTTGAATCCCACCAGGATCCATTAATTGGTCACTTGGATCCCACCAGGATCCATTAACTGGTCACTTGGATCCCAGCAGGTTCCCTTGGATGATCCCATTGGTCCCACCACGCTGGTCACTGCTTGTCCCCACCACCAAGCAAGGCACCCCGTTGTCCTGGGGTGTCCCCACCTGTCCCAGGGGTGTCCCCCCTGTCCCAGGGGTGTGACCCCTCCCGTGTCCCCGCAGGCCCGGGAGGAGCTGCGCCCGGTGAGGGAGGACTTTGAGGCCAAGAACAAGCAGCTCCTGGAGGAGATGCCCAAGTTCTACAGCAGCCGCATCGATTACTTCAAACCCAGCTTCGAGTCACTGGTGCGGGCACAGGTGAGACCTTGTCCCTTCCTGTACCTGTGTCGTGTCTGTGCCACAGTCCCAGCCCTGCCTGGACTTTATCCACTGGAATTCCATGGCTTTATCCACCTGGGAATGCCACCTCCTTGAGCTTGGAGTGCTGAGCCCAGCCCTTGAATAGGTGTGAGGTGTTTGGGCTCCTCTGAAGGTCCTGGTGAGTGGACAGGAGGCTCTGGGGACATCTCCACACCAAAGATCTGCAGGAAGAGGTGCCCTGAATAACCAACAGCTTCCATTTCCTTCCTTCAGCAATGTTCTGCCACCCTCCTCCTCCTCCTCCTCCTCCTCCCTCTGCCCTTCCCTTGGGCTGCAGAGGTGCAGGGTTGGGCTCTCACCGGGCTCTGAGCACCTCTGGCCCCTGGAGGAGGGGGCTCAGGGGGCTGCCCACCCTGGGGGTGTCCCCCCACAGCACTGGGGGCCCAGGTGGGCTGGGGGAGCTCGTGTTCCATCTCACCTCGACTTGGGGGGGCTGCCCACACCAGGGATGTCCCCCATGGTGTGGGGGCCCAGGTGGGCTGGGGGAGCTCGTGTTCCATCTCACCTCCAACTCGGGGGGCTGCCCACACTGGGGGTGTTCCCCCATGGTGTGGGGGCCCAGGTGGGCTGGGGGAGCTCGTGTTCCATCTCACCTCGACTCGGGGGGCTGCCCATGCCGGGGGCATCCCCCATGGTGTGGGGGCCCCAGGTGGGCTGGGGGAGCTCGTGTTCCATCTCACCTCCAACTCGGGGGGCTGCCCACACTGGGGGTGTTCCCCCACAGCATTGGGGGCCCAGGTGGGCTGGGGGAGCTCGTGTTCCATCTCACCTCGACTCGGGGGGCTGCCCATGCCGGGGGCATCCCCCATGGTGTGGGGGCCCCAGGTGGGCTGGGGGAGCTCGTGTTCCATCTCACCTCCAACTCGGGGGGCTGCCCACACTGGGGGTGTCCCCCCACAGCATTGGGGGCCCAGGTGGGCTGGGGGGAGCTCGTGTTCCATCTCACCTCGACTTGGGGGGGCTGCCCACACTGGGGGTGTTCCCCCATGGTGTGGGGGGCCCAGGTGGGCTGGGGGAGCTCGTGTTCCATCTCACCTCAATTTGGGGGGCTGCCCACACTGGGGGGGTTCCCCCATGGTGTGGGGGCCCAGGTGGGCTGGGGGAGCTCGTGTTCCATCTCACCTCGGCTGGGGGGGCTCTGCGGAGCTGCCAGCGCGTTGTCTGCAGGCTGATTCACCTAGCAGATGGTGCCGATGCTCCCTGCGCCGCAGGGTGGGTGCTGGGGATGCTGTTCCTGCTGTTCCCTCAGCAATCGGGCTGAGAGGGGCTCCCTGTTCCAGCCTGGAATGAGCAGAATTCCCGGAGCCACCGCAGAGCCTCGCTGGCCCTTTTCCCCCTGCGGACCCCCCACTCCTGAGACCTTGGAACCTGAATGTTCTCTGCCCTCTCCGGGGGTTTGTGATCCGTGGGTTTCCTCAGAGAGCAGCTTTGCCCCTCTGGCTTCTCCTTGCTCCGTTTGTGTCCCGATTCCCAAGGAATTTGGGGTGAGGACGTTGGGATTGGTGTGCCCGGAGATGCGAGCAGGGAGCACAGGGTGTCACTGCTGGGGCTGTTTGTGACACTCTCCATCCATATCCCTCTTCTTCCTCGGGAATCCTCTGCTTTCTTTCCCATCTCTCTGCCCTGCCTCTCCTCAGGTGAGGGATTTGGTGGGAAAACCGGGTGAAATCCCATTTTTAGCACCCAAAAAGGCAGCGTCACAACAAAGCTGATGCCTCTCCCGTAGGCTGGACTAAAGCTGGTCCCAGATGGATGCAGCTCCTCACATCCCTCCCTCCCTGCCAGCCTCCATGGGAGCTGCATCCCTCTCCCACCCCCGGGAAGGGATCCTGCGAGGAGAGCTTGGAATGTTTGTGCCCCCTGGCTCGGGAGCTCCGAGGAGCTTTTTCCCACCCAAGTGGCTGAAATAAAATGGGAAAGGGATGTGATTTGCCCAAGGTAATGAGTCAGTGATGAGCCAGGAATAGCAGCCCGAGCCCTGAGTCAGCTCAACAGCTGCTCACCTGCAGGAACCTGGCTGGGAAGGGCAGCTGGGAGCATCCCCATCCCAGGTGAGAGCTGGCATGGGAATACTGCCCAGCTTTCCCTCCCTCTGTGCCTCCCTGAGCGGACTGAGCAGCTGGGGGGGTCACATTCCTCAATGGAATTCCCATTTTCAGCCTTTTCTAGGAGTGGGATGAGGCTGGAGGTGCATCCCACAAGGAAAGGGCTGGATGGGGTTGGACTGGGATCAGCTGGCCCCGTGCAGGGTGCTGTGACTTCGGGGTTGTTTCTCCCTGGGTCAAACCCACCATCCGTGTAATTTTCCTTATTTTTTGGCCTTGGAAGAATCCAGGAGTTAAATGGAGACAAACTGTGTGACAGTGACCATGAAAAGCTGGGGAGGGCCCAGCTGCCTCTGGGGGAAGGAGCAGGACCCTGCTCCCAGCACCTCCATGGCCCTGACCCAGGGAGAGCCTCCCAAGGCTCCCGAGTTCCCATGGCACAGCCTGGCCCTGCTCCCGCTGTCCCCTGGTGCTGGGACATGTCCTGAGCTGGCAGGGCTGTAACATTCAACACCAGATTCTTCTCTCCACCCACGGGCCAGGGCCAAGCCAAGGGAGGCAAATGTTTCCCTGGCTGGGGGCTTTGAAGTGGCCACATGGAGATGAAAGGGGGAGATTTTGGAGCTGTGGCTGGTGTGAGGCGTGAACAGCACTTCCTTCCCGCTTTGGGCTTTGTTTTCCAGCTAGAAAACACGAAATTCCTTTGGATTTTAATGAAATGAGGGGAGAAAGGTGGGGCTGGCAGCAGGGGTGGTGCTGTGGGCTGGGGGAGCCTGGCCATGGGTTTGTTTTGGGTAGGGCTGGCCCTGTTGGGCCGTTGTGGTTGGGATCTATAGAAAATCCACGGAACTCGGCGTCCCCAAACAGAATTAGTTCAGGACAGGTGGACTCGGGGCCGCTGGCTCCGGCTCAAAGGCGAGCTGGAGCTGGGATTTGATGGGATGGGGACGGAGCATATGGCATCCATAGCTGGAAAAGTACTGGGCTGGTGGGAGCAGGTAGGGCAGGGCGAGCTGGCTGTGTCCCACTGTCACCAGTGACACCAGTTTGGGGTGCATCCCCTCCCTGGGAGGGTTTTCACTCCTGTTCCAACAGGAGAAGTCAGGGGGGGTCCATGGCAGTGGGGATTTTTGGATGAAGCTCAGGAGACTCTGCTGGTGAGGGACAGCAGTGCCAGGATGGTGCCAGCTGGTTCTGCACTGGGGCTGCTGGGGGAGAGGAGCATCCCCAGGGACACCCAGCGGGCCCTGGGGACACCCACCGGGCCCTGGGGACACGGGGTGTCCCTCGGGAAGGGATTGGTGGCTGCGGGATGTGGGTGGAGGGGGAGCAGCACCAAGGATTTTGCTCTGCTCTGCCCGTTCAGTCCAGTGTGGCTGCTGGGGGACAGTCCTGAGGACAATCTGGGGACAGTCCTGGGGACAATCCTGGTCATGGAGGAATCCTCAGGGATTTCTGGATCCTGGGGTAGGGCAATTCCAGAGCCAATCCTGGGGGGCAATTGTCCCCCAATTCTGAGAGCAATCTTGGAGGGACGATCCTGGGGCCAGTCCCGAGGGACAAATGTCCCCAAATCTTGGGGGACAGCCCTAGGGGCAGCATCTGCCTCCAGCCCTGCCACCCTGACAAGATTCACATCAAGGCTTTTTCCATGCTGGAATTGGCAGTGCCACTTGGCCATATGTGACTGAGCTGGCTCCAGGCTGGGGACAGGGGACAGGGGGAGCTGCTCCAGGGCTCTGGCGCCCGCTTGGCATCCCTGCCCCCAGACCACCCCCTATCCCATGCCAAGGGATTCGGGGTGTTTCTGGCATCTGCTGCATGCAGGGGTGTCCAGAGGATGTTGGGGGGACGCAGCTGTGGGGTTGTGGTNGCCCCAGGCAGGGCTGGGGGTCCCACAGAGCCGGGGGTCCCACAGGCAGCACCCGGGTTCCGCAGGGAGGGCTCAAAGTCCTGCAGCACCCAGGGGGTCCCACAGCACCCGGGATCCCCCAGGCAGGGCCGGNACGGCACCAGGCGCCCTGCAGTGCCAGGGGTCCCATGAGCAAGTCTGGGGGTCCTGTGGCACCCAGGGGTTCTGCAGTTCTGGGGGGTTCACAGGCTGCACTGGGGGTCCCGCAGCACCAGGGGTGCCCCAGGCAGGGCTGGGGGTCCCACAGAGCCGGGGGTCCCACAGGCAGCACCCGGGTTCCGCAGGGAGGGCTCAAAGTCCTGCAGCACCCAGGGGGTCCCACAGC